>PVIW01008126.1:0-64421 GCA_004026585.1 Noctilio leporinus | reverse complement strand
ATTCCTTGTTTCTCTTCTCCTTCTGGTATCCCTATGATACGGATGTTGTTACGTTTCATGTTGTCCTGCAGCTCTCTTAACCCCTCTTCAGTCTTGTTCAGCCTTTTTTGATTCTCTTGTACTGTCTTGGAGTATTTGTCTACATTATCCTCCAACTTGCTGATCCGGTCCTCTGCTTCCTCTAGCCTACTGTTGATTCAGAAATTGTATTCCTCATTTCCTCCTGGCACTTATTGATAGTTTCCATGTCCTTTTTCATGCTGTTGTAGTTCTCAGTAAGTTTCTTGTAATTTCCCTGGAGTTCTTTGTAATTTCCCTGGAGTTCTTTGTAATTTCCCTGGAGTTGTTTGTAGTTCTCCTGGAGTTGTTTACAGTTTTCTTTGATGTGGCTGAGCTCACTGAGTTTCTCTATCATCATTCTTTTGAATTCCTGATCTGATATTCCAGGTTCCTCTGTTTCATTTTGTGTTCTTTCTGGGGATTCTTCCTTTCCTTTTGGTGATGGACTGATTATTTTTTTCCCCATTTTGGGTGTCTGTTCTTGCTTTTTATTTATTTATTTATTTATTTATTTATTTATTTATTTTTGTTCTTTCCTTGGGTTTATCTGGTTTGCTTCGTTGCCTTAGTTGAGTACCCTTCTGTGATAGGAGATTTGTGGAGTTCAGTGTTGCCGTCTCCCAGATTTTCTCCACTTGCTGTTCTTGGTGTGTCCTTTAGTTGGGCTGTCTGGTTGTATTCTGGGCCTGCGGGCTTTAGCAGAAACAAAAACAATAAACAAAAAACAAAAACAAACAAAAAAAAACCAAAAACAAAATACCAAACCAAACCAAACAAAAAAAATTGCAAAAGGAAAAAAGAAATAAAAATGATAATAATAATAAGAAGAAAGGGTTTAGATGGCTGTTCACCTTAATAATCCCTGACTGGTCCAGATGGAGCCTGGACCTGAGGGCTTTTAGCAGAGGAAAAAAAGAAAAAAAAGAAAGAAAAAAAGGGAGAAAGTCACAAGAGAAAGAGGAATCAATATTAATAAAGAAAAGGTTTAGGTGTCTGTTCAACTTTTATGGTCTCTGTTTGGTCCAGGTGGAGCCAGGACCAGTGGGTTTTATCAGGGAGAAAAGAAAAGAGAAAGAAAGAAAGAGAGAGAAAAAAAAAAGGATGGGGTGAGAAAGTCACAAGACAAAGAGAAATCAATATTAATAAAGAAAGGTTTTAGCTGTGTGTTCCCCCATTATGATTTCTGATTGGTCCAGGTGGAGCCAGAACCTTTGGGCTTTACCAGGAAGGAAAAGAAAAATTAAAAAAAAAAAAAAAAGAGGAAGGAAGAAAAGAATAAAGAAAGGGTTTAGAAAGGCTGGGGAAGGGAGGAATACTTAGATTTAGGACTGGGAATGCATTATAGCCACAGAGTGAGTAGACTTTAATTTGAGAGTAGGGGGAGGGTCTTGGGTATTTAGGTGGATTGAGATATGGGGGGGATTAAGAACATGTGAGAAGTAATTTTTGCAAAGGATATGTTGGGGATTAATAGTTCATATTGCTCTCGGTATAATTCAGGTGCTTGAGATTGGCAGCAATCCCTTTCCTGAGGCTGCCTCTTTTTCTTGATCAGGACTTTACAGTCTATAGTCTATATTCTAGCTGGTCTTGGCGCATGGCAGGGCCTCTGATTGTCACAGTAGGTCTGATTCTGAGTGTCCGCCCCCAGGTAGGCTGGGCCTTCCACAGCCTGGCTGGGTTTTAGGGCTGCCGGTGTTCTGGAGCCTGCAGGGAGCCCCCTCCCACTCCTGGGGGAGGTTCCTGCCCAGGACCCGCACCCAGCACTTCTGCAGGGCAGCCCGCAACTTCGCTGTTCCCTGTGACGACTGGCCCCACCCCTGCAGTTCTGGGAGGAGGCCGAGCCTGTCAGTCAACACTGTCCGGGGTCCTCCTACACTGTCCCGTCCTTCTGGGGTGGGCACCACACCTCCAAGCCAACCAGCTCTCTGCTGAGTCCTTTATGCGGCCTCTGTGATGAGCCCCTCCCAGGCGTGGGCTGTGAGGCCTTAGTCTCCGGCAATGGCGAGTCAGTTGCCCCCGCCACTAGTTCCCGGCTCGCCGTTTGGAGTTTCCTCGGAGCCTGGGGGCCTGTGTGGTTGCGCAGGGCTGGGCCTCCCCCCTCGCAGGGGCTTCTAGCTGTTGTTTCCCCAGTGGCCCAGCAGCACCCTTTTCAGCCCTCTCGCAGCCCCAGCCGGTGCACTTCCCCGCTCCCCTGCTCTGGCTTCCTGCAGGACTCTTCTCCTCTTCCTCTAACCCCACGCGGAGCCTCCTCTCCCTGTTGCCAGAGTGAGTCTCTCACACAGTCCCTCCCCTGCAAGAGTTCAATTCCGAGTTCCCTACGGCGTTTGCCCTCGCCGCCCGCCCTTCACTGTTGAGACTTCCATTCGCCAGGGAGCCCGGAGCTGGCCTCAGTCAAACGCGCCCCTCTGGGCAGAGCCACCACTGCCCAGAGCAGACCTCAGCCCGCTGGCTGGTCAGTTGGGAACCGCCTCACTTACTGTCCTGCTGGCCTCCTCTGCCTCTGGGCTGTGCTCCCCTGTGTCCAGATGCTGCCGGCTCCAATTCCTAGGGTCCTAAAGGTGTCTCACGCTCCCTATCTTTTCCTCTAGCTGCTTTGGTACTTGAGAACACCATCAGCACTGCTCTCTACCCTGCCACCATCTTCTCTCTCCCAAAGCTGTCTTTTTTACAAAACTATTACAACTATCATTTTTTTACAGTCGGATTTTGTCACATTTTTCCTTTTTCCCATTCTGCCTCTCTTTAAGATAAATTTATTTTATTGAAAACTCACATCCTAATTAGCTTGCATTCAAAGTGGTTTCCCTTATTAGTTCTAGTAGCTTTAATAACATATATTAATTAGAATTATATTTTAAGACTTTACTTATTATTTTTAGAGGAAAGGAGAGAAGCAGAGAGGGAGAGGGGGATCAATGTATGGTTGCCTTTCATCTGCCTCCAGCTACAGGGCTGGCTTGCAACCTGGTTATGTGCTCTGGCTGGGAATCGAACCAGCGACCTTTGGGTTCACAGGCCAGTGCCTTATCAACTGTGCCACCAGCCAGGGCTCAATTAGAATTCTTAACCCTTAGAAACTTTCATTTCTGGTGGAAACTAAAATGTATGCAGTTGTTAGCTGTCTGTTACATAAGCATTTTTAGATTGATAAATTTATGAATACATTTTATAATTTCTAAAGCATATGCTTCCTCATAGCTCATTTAGTTATTTATAGTGTGTCACAAGACACATTTATTAACAGACCCAAATATCTTTAATTTGTCTCTAATAAGAAGTCAAAAGTAAACATACTTATTTAGCAATTAGTGTTTCAGTACTTTATCTTATTTGAAAAATATCCACATACTTAATGAATTTCCATTATTTAACTGAGCAAAAAAAAATTTTTTTTAATATTTATTTATTTATTTAAAGATTTTATTCATTATAAGAAGGGCAGGAGGGAGGAAGAAAGGGAAAGGAACATCAATGTATGGTTGCTTTTCACCTGCCTCCAGTTACGGATCTGGCTGGAGACCTGGCTTGCAACCTGGTTATGTTGCCCTGGCTGGGGAATCAAACCAGCAACCTTTGGGTTCGAAGGCTGACACCTAATCCATTGTGCCATCAGCCAGGGCTGAGCAAAATTTTTAAGGGTAGAAGTTACCCAAAGGTTTTGGGAAACATTTGTTAGGTAGACATATTATTAAAACCATTATTACTGAAAAATTTACCTAAAATCTTTTTGTCCCACCTACATCTATTTAACTTACTTTTTCCCCAAAACCATGTCTAGATTACCTTAAAAAATTAGACATTCGACAACATCAGCCATTACGTACAGTTATTTTTTGACAAATTTTGCAAAAAAAAACAACATGAACTTATTTAATTAATAAATCCAGGTAGATTAAGAGTTATTTATCTTCTTTATATTTTATTCTGAAAACTCTGGAGACACACCTACTTAACCCAACAAACTTAAGTTACAGTTAAACAACATGGGGGTTTCAGGGCTCCAACCACTTGTGCAGTTGCAAATTAGCATATAACTTAAGTCAACCTTCCACAATTGGGGATTCCCAAACATAGTTCAAAAGCACAGTTGACCCTTGAACAATGTAGGTTTAACCTATGTGGGTCCACTTAAAAATGGTTTTTAAAAATCTACATATAGCCCTGGCTGGTGGCTCAGTGGAACGGAGCTGGCCTGCAAACCCAAAGGTCACTGGTTCGATTCCCCAGCCAGGGCAGATAACCAGGTTGCAAGCCAGGCCTCCAGCCATGTCTGTAGCTGGAGGTAAGTAAAAGGCAACCATACATTGATGTCTCTCTCCCTCTCTGCTTCCCTCCTTCCCCTCTCTCTAAAAATAATGAATAAACTCTTTTTTAAAATTCTACATGTAGGTAAAACTATGCAATTCAACCCTGCGTTATTATAGTCAACTGTAGTTTTTATTTACCAAAAATTATCCTAGATAATGTGACTTGAAAGTATTCAGTTTCGTAAGCACTTATTTTTAAGCCAGTTAAACAGAGTTCTTTTACACATTAATTTTTGCAGTACCACCTGGATATAGAAAAATGGCATGTCTATAATATATCTACATAAACGTAGATACAGACAAATGAAGAGGTCTTATCATTTCTATTTTAAAATGATATAAAACTCAGTAGTTTATAAATAACAATAGGAAGAAGTCAAGTTTATTCAGATAGTTAAAACATTTTACTGTTTATTGAGAAGATTCTTAAGATCTGTGTTTGTCCTTGGAAGTAATCTTAAAGAGCTCTACTGTTTAGGCAGGACAGACAGCCCTTTTGGCAGTTTGGATATTCCAAGGGCTTCTCTCCATTTTTACTTTCAGTCTCAGGCATTTGTGAGCAGGAGTGTTTGTATTTTAAAGACATGGAAATATTTATATTTTCCTCAGTGTTTTGGGGTACATCAGCAGCCTCGGTCAATTATTATTCTAAAATTTCTTTTTTTAAAGTGGAAGACAATTGTACTTCCAATGTCCTGATTTTTACAATATCTTCAAGTGTCTGAAGGCACATAGAAAGTGGTCTGGGTAGATTTTTAGTTACTCTCAGAGTCATGCTTTTGTTTTACTCAAGGTTTAATTTGCTAAACAAGATTCATTGATTGTAACTTTAAAAATTATTTCTGCCTTCCTGCAAACTATCTTCAAAGCTGCAAAGTCACTGCATAGGAAGGCCTGGAGCAGGCAGAGCCTAATGACAGAGCCCAGCAAATTGCGCCTGTTGTCCATCCAGGGTACTTTTGCTGAATTTATTTTCTGGCTTTTAGCATTTATATGAGTAACTTTGAGCCTAGAGATTAGGTTGGAGTGCTCTATGTAAATCCTGTACAGAAAGGGGAGTTACAATAGGCAGCAGGGTGTTTAAGGGATTTTCTACGAAAGGTAGAGGAATTTTTAGTTTTAGGAGAATTGGCTGAATGCCCTGGCTAGTGGCACAGTGAATAAGGTGCCAGCCTGCAAACCCAAAGGTTGCTGGTTCGATTCCCAGCCAGGGCACATAACCAGGTTGCAAGCCAGGTCTCCAGCCAGGTCCTTAGCTGGAGTCAGGTGAAAGGCAACCATACATTGATGTCTCTCTCTCTCTCTCTCTCTCTCTCTCTCCTTCTCTCCTTTCCACTCTCTCTAAAAAATATTCAATAAAATCTTAAAAGAAAAAAAAAAAAAAAAGAATTGGCTGAGAAGAATGGAGCTGGGTTTTGATGGAGGTCAGGGTTAGACCAGGGCCCACTGATCCTGTGGCCCTTCCTTCACTCCAGGGTTCAGCTGGCAGTCTGGCCACATCTACCCATATTGGTACTTTGTAGGGATGAGGACATATTTGTCAATTCTACTAAACTACTTGCAAAAAAAAAGAAAGAAAGAAAGAAAGAAAGAAAAAGAAAAGCCATATGCAAAACAAACAAACAAAATTTTAAAAGAAAAACAAGGAAGGAATAGAGAGAAAGCAATCACACCAGGTTGGCAATGGGTGGTGTCATGATTTTTAGAGTTACTGGACAAACACGCAAGTGAAAGTTTTTTTACGTTTACAAACATTTTTACATCAAATATACACAATGGTATCTGTATGAATATTACTGCTAAAATATATGATCAGATAAATGAAAAGAAATGCATTCTGTTTAGTTCAAAAATATGTGTTCTGGAGACTAGAGGATATTATCAGTATATTTCTTCCAATGTTGTACACATACAAAATGAAGAGAAGAGCTGAAGCAGCTGGATATTGAAAGTTGTTGATGAAAATCTGAATCATCCATGCTAGCTCTCTAATAAATCAAATTCCCTAGATAATCATTCTTTTCTTCCTTCTGCTTTACCCTAAAGATAATCTGATTCTTGTGTTTTGTCCATTTAATAAAATAAGCATCCCATCCAATGGAAAACAAGTTGACAAAATTTCAGGTTTGTTGGAAGCAATCTCCACTGAGAGGAGCTACTTCTACCTCCCAGACTAAAAGTAGAATATGAAATCCTTAAGGCTCATTAAAATCCTTGACGTCTCAAGCCCCATCTGTAATGGTGACAAGCAGTGATTAATGTAATTGCAATGAATACTTAAGGTCTTCATATATCAACACAGGCACACATGAGGCATGGTTTGGAAAGGTTGGAAACACATCAAGACTCTTTAGATGCCTTAAGATTTCAGACTGTATCATGGTTTCTGTTACACAATGTACTTGAAATGGGTGATGATCTAGGTAAGAGGTAAGAAGCTGCTATTGTGACTTTTTCCCCCAATGAGGGCTTTCTGGGTTTTAGCAGCCCAACACTGTCAGTCCTCAATGTGAAACCCAAACATACTGAACATAAGCAGGACCACTGTCTAGTGTTAACACCCAGAGATGATACAACCAGCAAATGTTTCCTTCTAGGAAGCCTCTGAGAATCCCAATTATTCTTAATCAAGAGAGAAGTCAGTCAGGCTTGAAGTAAGGGCTTGCATTTCAAATCAGCATAGAGAAAAACATGTGATGAACAGATGAAGTTTCTTGGCTTGTCAGACCTGCTGAAAACTATTATTGTCAAACTCACCACATCCCTTCCACCCCTCCTTCTGTTTTATATTGATAGGAAATGCGATCAGATCCATTTTTCTTTATCTTCCTGTAAGTGCATGAGGTTTTTTGTTTGTTTTGGTTTTTTGTTTGTTTTTTAGTTGATGTTCTCTAAATTTCAAATCAAGAAATTATTTTTCAGTGCAGAATTAAACCCATGGATCTCTCCTCATTCAGAATTAAAACCCTGGGGTTGCTTCGTAGGAAGAAGAAAAGAAGAAATGTCTATAGCTCTGTTTATTGCCACAGGACTTAATGAAAAAGATTACCAGCACCATATCTACTTTAATTGCACTTCAGCTTGTTTCACACGTGGGAGTCCAGTCGCCACAAGGGAATTATATGTGGACACGTTGTCCTTCATGGCTCTGGAGGCCAGTGGAGTGGAGAATGAGAAGAGCATTATTCACAGAGATTTTCCCTGCCACCTTAGAAGGGGTCAGATGGGAGGAGTTGTTCAGCAGCGAAACACCAGAGCTGTGCTTCCAGGATACATTTGATAGTCTAGCTAGCCAAATGCTTCCTATTATTTAAACGTAGTTCCCTTAGTGGTTGTAGTCAGAAAGGTATAAACATTCAAGCTTTAAAATATTCAGATATTTTTGGCCAAGAAGCTTAATTATAGGTTATGTTCTATTTTTTAATAGTTTTAAAATTTGTTTTATGTTTGTAGGAGTTGATTATTTGTTAATACTAGCAGAGCATTAATTCCATGAAAATGTCTTACTCTGTTCCAATAACTATAGAAAGTTTTGAAAAGTTAAGTTTCCATCTTCATGAAACATGCATTCTATTGGAGGAAACTGATATTTGACCAGTAACTACAGTGCAATGTAATATACAACATAATACATACATGTGTGTATAGTAAAATTGCTTCAGTTAATAATCTTATTTCACCAAAATATGTTTCCAAACCAGAAATTTTCTCTTGCATATTTGTAGTCTCATCACAGGTCTTACTCCTTGAAAATAAAGATCATATTTCAATCCTTCTATTAAAAGTCCAAGATTTCTTTTGATTTTCCATACTTTGTGAATTCGATAATAGGATCTTAAGTCATAAAAATTGTTTGTCAGTTTTTAATTGGAAAATCATGGTGAAAAGTCTCCACTTACCCCTAACCCCCTTTTCCCCCGTCTTTTCTCTGTCAACTCTGTAATTCTCTATTATTCCTCGTATTGTGTGAGAATTATTTTTCATTCTTTTAAGATCCCATGTCTTCTGCCAAGCAGTTCTTTCTTACTCTGTGAGATGTACTATAGACTTTCTAGGAATCTGCATTGTTGGTATTAAAAGCTGCCATTTGATATATATTTTTTGAAACACATACAGAGTGTTCTTTACTTTGACTATCTACATTCAAAAATCTCTTCTAAAACAATAATTTTAAAATGTAGATGAAAATTTCACTTGTACCAATAATTGCTACTCAGGCTTTAAAAATACTGAATTGAGGATCTTAAAAGTACCCTAAATATCATTGGCATCAATGCTGTAATTTTGAAAATAAGGAAAATAAATCCTGGAAATAAGAAATGACTTGCCCAAGGTCAAAGTTGCTAAAGAAACATTCCAGGTGTCTCTGGCTCAACCATTTGTTCCAACATGAATCAAATCCACTTGATGAGTCTTGGGAGGCATAACATTACGCCTTGGATGGAGTCCCTGGGCCACTGAGGCTTGTCAATCCACATAAAGGCATTTCTATAAGTGACTGTGCTTATATCTTTCTCCTAATGTCTATAATAAGATGCCTTGAATTTATGAGTGCCTATAAATACTCCTTAATGTAATGTGGCTCATGGGAAGTAACTACTTCCTCAATTGTCATGGGGAGAGACATATAATGGATTTATTTTAGGTAATACAGATTTTTTTTTCTTTGCTATGGACTATGGCATGTTCTTCCTCTAAAACACTACAAATCTCCTACACTCATTCATTAATTTATTAATTCATTCATTCCACAAGAGATCATTATCCTCCTAATGCTTTCCAGCTATTTTATTTTGCACTGGGCATTAAATAGTAAGATAGACTTAGTTTCTGCTATCATGTCTCTGTTTTCAGGACCATCTAGCAAGACTATTATTATTATTAGTTGTTGTTGTTGTTTCACTTGTATTGTTTCTTCTAAGAGAACTTAAGAATACTTTGTTTTTAAGTAAATATGTCAGTAGAGGAATATTCCTCAAGCATTTTCACTATTCCCAGGCATAAATAAAAAATCTGATGCAAGACAACCAATATAATAGAGACACTCTACGACATTGAAATAATGAGTTCCTTGTCCATTTCCTAAGATTTCACATTGAACCCAAATTACCAGTATGGATTCTTAGGGTCAATTGTTTGCTGTTTTTCTCCTAGATTTATTTATTTGAGCAATGTTTACATATTCAGTAATCCATAAACTGTAGGTAGTAACATGTCTATCTAATTAAATATCCATAGTGCATAAAATAGTGCTTAGAACATAGTAAATATTCAAAAAATATTGTAGCATAAGTGAAAGGAAAAATGAATAAATGAGTTTCAGGAAAGTACGGATTGTGCACTGGCTGATCATTTCCTTCTTCATTCCTAAAATTTCCATTAATGTGAAAAGGGTGAGTAATTAGCACTAATTTACATGAACCTAGCCATATTTATATATAGCCTTGGTAAGAAAAAATGGTTTTATGGAGTCTTTCCTATAATATTCAGTCATGTTTTCTCCACATTCTGCTATTTTCTTTACTCAGCATTTTTTCCCCCCTCTGGAGGTGGTTGCCATCTTGAAGCCTTGACATGTGCCCCACCTGATGGAGCCCACAGGAGCGAGATTCACTTTGGGTCCAGGGCACGAATTAGCAAGTATTAACAAGGAGAGCTTTTTGAGGATAGCTACTCCCACAATCTAGTACATATTCTGACTTTGTGCTTCATTTTGCTGCCTGGGCCATGAATTGTTTTAGAAAAAGTATAAGGCAGTGAATTTTTAAAAATGCAATGGATTTTTTTTTTTTTTTCCATCTAGTAATTACTGCATTGCAGCAAACAGAGCTGGGCCTGAGTGGCATTGACATCTAATTTTCAGGTTTTGAATTGCTTGGAGAAAAGAAGATCTCTGTTTTCATCTACTATCTTTCATTGTGAGATAATTATGCAGAACAGAGTATGGTCTTGAGCAATGTTTAACACAGGCAGGTCATAACTAGACAGAAAATGGACCTTTGCTTCCAGGACAGGAATAATTAAAGGCTCATAATCTTGGAGGAGCAGTGGTGATATCACTTAACAAACACACACTTGCAGGGAATTGCATGCTTAAAAAGCACATGTTTTACTATTTTAGATTCACTCATAAGCTGTCAACATAATTTGGAAGTAAAGCCTCTTTTCCCTAACTCTGTCCCATTATTGGAGGTGTATTTCTATCTCCAGGAGCAAGATCATGCTTTATGGATATTCTATTGGTTTTCTTTACCTGCAAAAGTATGTGCATATTACAGTAGGTTGTTTTCCTCTGATTCCAAATGCACCAAGAAGAAATGGGAAAATGGGCATCTAAATGGAAAATAGTATGGGCTCATGGAATTAGAGTTTTAAGGGTTTAAAGGACTTTAAAGATCATATTTTAACTCTCTTCTTTATATATATATATATACATATATATACAGAATATACATATATGTATATATATGTATATATATACATATATATATATATATATATATATATATATATATATATATATACAGAAACGAGCTAGGCAAACTGCACAGTTTGAGGGAAAGTACCCATGATACTGCCATCAATAAAGATACCAACCATCCTATTCAAGGGCCCTCAAGGTCACTCTCATTTCAGATCAGCAGACTAGAAGTTCAGGATTCCTGTAACCAATCTTAAATTTCATAACTTGCATTTTAGCAAGTAGACTCTCAGAACATAGGAAAGTGTCATACTGATGATGGCAGTTTTATTATAGCAAAAGAATATAAACTAGCACCACCCAAAGGAAAAGATGCATAGGGGCAAATCCAGGAGGTTTCAAGATGTGAGGTTTCCACTGTCTTCAGGGACATGTTATCCTGCTAGCATCAATGTACACCAAAATATGAAGTATTGCCAACCAGGGGAATTTACCCAGGCTCTGGTGTCCAGAGTTATTGGATATTCAAAACAGAAATATTAATTGAATTTTCATCTATGTGATTGAAAAAAGTCTTCAACCTCCCAGGCTGACACTCTGAGCACCAACCCTTTAATCACATGGTTTACCTTTCAAGAGTGGCTCACCCTCACCCTAAATCATCTTGTTAACATAAGCATAAAATGGAGTGAAAAAAGCCTCTTCAACAAGTGGTGTTGGGAGAATTGGACAGCAACATGCAAAAACATAAAACTAAACCACCAACTTTACCAGAGTGAACTCAAGATGGATAAGAGACTTAAGCATAAGCCATGCCACCATAAGAAGTCCTAGCAGAAAACATAGGCAGTAAAATTTCAGATATCCCATGCAGCAATATTTTCACCAATATTTCTGCTAAGGCAAGGAAAATAAAGGAACAAATACACAAATGGCACTACATCAAACTAAAAAAGTTTCTGCTCAGATAAAGAAAACATCATCAAAATGAAAAGGGAACCAACTATATGGGAAAACATATTTGCCAATGATACCTCAGACAATGGTTTGATATCCAAAGTATATAAAGAACTCATCCTACTCAACACCAGGAAGACAGACAACACAATAAAAAATATGGGCAAAGGATCTGAACAGACACTTGTCTGAGGATAAACAAAGGGCCCATAGGCATATGAAAGAATGTTCAACATCACTAGCCATCAGAGGAATGCAAATTAAAACCATAATAAGATACCACCTCACACCAGTCAGAATGGCTGCCACTAACAAATCAACAAACAAGAAGTGCTTTGGAAGATGTGGAGGAAAGGAACTCTAGTGCGCTGTTGGTGGGAAGGCAAACTAATATAAGGACTATGAAAAACAGGATGGAATTTCCTCAAAAAACTAAAAATGGGACTGCCTTTTAATCCAACAATTCCACTGCTAGGATTATACCTGAAGAATCCTGAAACACCAATTCAGAATAACCTATACATCCCTATGTTGATAGCAGTACTATTTACAATAGCCAAGTGCTGGAAATAGCCTAAGTCCCCATCAGTGGATGAATGAATCAAAAATCTTTGGAATATTTACAATGGAATACTGTGCAACAGAAAGAAAAAGAGAACTTTTTTTACCTTTTGCAACAGCATGGATGAAACTGGGAACATTATGCTTAGTGAAATAAGCCAAGCAGAGAAAGACAAATACCATATGATTTCACCTAATACAGGACACTAATGAACAAAACAAGCAAAATAGAACTAGAGGCATAGAAACAATGGAAAAACTGATAGTGTCCAGATGGAAGAGGTAAGGGGGGAGAAAGGGGGAAAGAAGCAGAAGAGTTTAGTCAAGGAGCTAGTATAAATGACCCATGGACATGGACAACATGTGGGGATTGGCTGTGGGAGAGGGAATGGGGCCGGTGGGGCAGAGGAGAACAATGGTGGAAAAATGGGATAACTATAATACAATAATAATAAATACATTTTTTAAAGAAATGGAGTAATGTTAAAGAGCTAGCTTGAAGGAACTTCTATTGTGTGCATTTGGGAAAATTTCAGTATACAAAATTAAGAAGCATAATGGATTATAACACCGTGAATAAAATAAGAGTCCATGAATGCATACTGATAAATAATAAACAATTAAATAAATAGGAAAGAAAGAAAGGCTTTTTCTAACTTATGCCAACTTATAAATGTGGAGAAAATAGTGAATTTTGAAAAATACCATTTGCAGCCATGGAAGAACAAATTGTTTTAGGCAACACCAATAAATATTAAATATAGGGAGAAAAGCTTAGTGAGAAACAGAATATTTGCATAATCCAAATTGTTTCCCCACAGATTGCTTATTAGTTGCAAGAGAAAAACAGTTACTATACGGTGGAAAAATTTGAATTAAATTTGTTCACTTTCACGTAGTGAACAAAATAAATCAATGAGTGGCAGGTGGGGAAAATGGCTTCAGATATGATACCCTAAGAAATACACATTACCTATTTAAGTATTTCATGAAGTATATATTACCTGAATGGAATTTAGGAGAAATATCAGTTGTGACAATTAAATGCAATAAATAGCCATGAACTGCCAGGTCTGATACTCATAGTTATGCTATAAAAGGTATAACTGGGTTATTTAGTAAAATTGAAATACAAACTGTAGGTTAAATAAGCATTGCATTTTTGTTTTACTTTGTAAATTTGAATATCAATTTAATACGTATGTGATACACATTAACATTAAATTACAGTTGACCCCTCAACAACACAGAGGTGAGTGGTAACTCATCCCTCCCTCTATGCAGTTGAAAATCTGCCTATAACTTTTACTCCTCAAAACCTTAACTAGAGTAGTTTCTATTAGCCATGGGAGGTTGGTTTCAGGACCCCCTCGCCCACTCCCTCACAATTGTGGATGCTCCAGTCCCTTGCATAAAATGATATAGAACAATACATACAGTTAGCCTGTTCATCTGTAGAGTTCCGAACTCTAACCAAAACTACTGTTTTTCATTCATGGTTCTTGAATTTGTGGATATGAATCCTGGGCGCATGGAGGGCCAATTGTATATTTACTGAAAAAATAAATCCATATATTAGTGGACCCATGCAGTTCAAACCCATGTTTTTCAAAGGTCAACTATAATTAAATGAAAGAAAGATGACAAAGTAATACAAATTGGTAAAACTGGGAAATGGTATACAGAACTTCTCTATATTAGTTTTGCAAACATTTAAAAATTATTTTAAAATAAAAATTTTAAAAAGAATGGAAGACCTGTTCCTTGTTTCCATGCCTATGATTCTATTTTGCTCATTTGTTTGTTTTGTTCATTAGTTTCCTGTATTGGATGAGATCACATGGTATTTGTCTTTCACCACCTGACCGACAGGGTCCAGAGGGGATAGGGGAAAGAGAGAAATGGGGAAAGAAAGAGAAGTGTTTCATCAAGGAACTAGTATAAATGACTCATGGACATGGGCAACAAGGTGGAGATTAACTGTGGGAGAGTGGATGGAGTGGATGGGGCAGAGGAGAGCAATAAGAAAATATGGGGCAGCTATACTACAACAATAAATTAATTAAAAAAAAAAAAAAACAGAAGGACTGAATTTGCAAACAATGAATTCCTAAATTCTTCGCTATGGCAGGGTTAGCATGGGGTTTCTTATTTCATTACCTTAAAGATCCTCTTAAATAAACCCCTTTAACATCTTTCCTTTTTACATTTGTACAGCTTTCTTTTTGTGCAGCCTGTCTCTTGATTTCTTCCTTCCTTCTAGTATAGTGTTCCCACAGCTGTGTGTGTGCTTCCTCATTTGCTTCTCTTGCATTGCTGTAATCCAAAGGACAAGTGGTTTTGTGTACAAATGCTTGATAGGCCTATGCAGATTCCTAGGTCATTCCTTCTTCCAACAGCCCTTTCCTCTTTCAGTTCCTAATTCAATTTTTCAGTCAAGATAAGCAACCAAATGGTTCTCCCAGCCTCCAAGAGGCCCCCATGTAATAGAAACTCACTTTAATCTTGTATAGCTATTGAGGATTAACATGCCTGACCCACTAAATTACATGTTGCCTCACATTTGTGATACCACCAGCAGCTAAGAGAACTTCAGTGACATTATTTCACTTACTCTCCCACAATCTTTGAGAGGTAGATAAGGAGCAAGTGTCACATACCTCTTCCAAAAAAGAACTGAACCTGAAATCTGTTATATACCCTATTTATATAAATCCAGCAAAACCTTCCCTTCCACAGAGAAATATTTCACCTGTTTGATAATAGTTTTGCTGTGAAATAATCTTTTGAAGTAATAAGATAAAATAATAATTTGAAAGAAATAATTAAAAGTATAATTATTAAGCATCCATCTCATATCACTATACCTGGAATGCACTATGGCACCATTCGGAGTCTTTATGTGTCCAAATTACCTTAGGGTGTGATGCTTGTGTGTGTATGTCTGTGTGTGTGTGTTTTAATTGCCTTGCTAGTAATTTCAATGTAGTGACTCTGAGAAATGTGATGAGATTATACAATTTATCATATTGGCTTTGAATTTTGCATATTAGATGTTCCTAAATGCTGCATCAAGCCAAGAGGAACTTGAGTCATTGCCACGTTGAATACGTTTTATTCTATCAGGACCCTTTTTGCATAAAGATTACAGTATTCCTTATTATTCCAGATATCTATGAAACAAAGGGAAGATGATAAAGAAAGCTCATCAGCCCTGAGCAGTGTGGTTTGGTTGGGCATTATCCTACAGAGCCAAATGCTGCTGGTTCGATTCTGGGTAGGGCACATGCCTGGGTTGCAGGTTCAGTCCCCAGTTGGGGCACATATTAGAGGCAACCAATTGGTGTTTCTCTCTCTCATTGATGTTCTGACTCACTCTTTCTCCTTCCCTACCCTACTCTGTAAAAATAAATAAATAAAATCTTTAAAAAAGGTAGTTCTCACCAATGTTAATTGTACATTTAGTAATAATAAACTTTTTTTTCAATATATATCACTATAGGTTTTAATCATTGTTAACTCAAATGTTTTGATTCTTTGCTTTGTTCATAACTTATTCATAATGCTGACTTTTTTTTTTCCTCTGCCTTCTTTGGCTTTACCTTTTTCCTATACCCTTTTTTTAGTCTGACTCAGTAGCCACATGCTGCTTTCTTCTCAAACCCTTAGAGAATTCTTTGTGCCTCTGTAGCTTCCTTTATTTTCCTCTGTATCTGTCTTTCCTCTTTCAGACATAAGCTTGAATCTCTGAATAAGACCCTGAGGTCCAGTCTTTCTTCCTCAACTAACAGTTATCAGTACAACAAGAATACCATGATTGTGACATAACTTCAAGGGCTTTATATCCAAAGTTGTTAAGAATAGTCATTTTAACAAGGATGAAGAGGTGCTGGTGCTAGAGAGGTTGTTAGATTTAGTATTCTAGAAATGGCTCTCAGAGAAAGTGTTATTTGTATCAAGACCTGGATAATAAGAGGATTGGCATGGGAATATAGATTTGAAGGTATAAAGCCAGAAAGAAGTTGTTGCATTTGAAGAACAGAAAGAAGGCCAGGTTTCCAAAGGGAGGGGAGAGTGCTGATGTCAGAAAAGTTGATAGAGCCAGTGGATATTGGGCATGGTCAGCTGAGATGGTAACTTCCACCATTTGTAATTTCATGTTAAATTTGCATTTATGGCAAGCAGATACATTGGAAAAGGAGAAGTAATAGTATAGAGAGGATGAGGAAAATTAGTTATTAATCTAAAGGAATAGCTGTACCAGTTAGGCTTGGGGAAATTTGAATTTTTACTAAGATTCTTTAGCTAAAACCTTTAGTACAGCCACTGAATGAAGAATTGTGGCAACATTTTAGGGAGGGTTGGGCTGTGAATGAAGATGTTACATCACTATTTCTAGCTCTAGATTGCCTTTCAATAGGCTGGGATCATATAGCCTATTATACTTAAGGGATATACTTCTTGGTTATGGTAGCTGGTAGATTTCAGTTTTACATAGAGACAAGAATATATCAACTAATGAAAAATTTTATCTATTTGTTTAATACCTTATTTATTTTAGAGAGAGGGGAAGGGTGGAAGGCAGAGAGGGTGAGATACATCAATGGGTGGTTGCCTTTCACCTGCCTCCAGCTACAGACCTGGCTGGAGACCTGGCTTGCAACCTGGTTATGTGCCCTGGCTGGGAATCAAACCAGTGACCTTTGGGTTCACAGGCTGGTGCCAGTTCATTGAGCAGCATCAGCCAGGCCTCATCTATAAGTGGTCAAAGCTGATTTAAAAATAAATTATTTACCTGAAAAGTAGATACTTATTAGGAGAAGGTGACAATTGAAAGTAGGAATAATAACCTAGAAGCCAATTAAGTAGCATTAACATTTTCAATAGATAATTTATAAAACAATGTTTCATATGTGGGTAATAAAAGAGTCAATCCATTTTGTATATCAATTAAAATGTCATTAATACACTACATTTCATTCTGTTGAAAAAGCCATGATAAAGAATCATAGCCAAATAGTGTTCCAAATTAGATTCACACACCACTCATTAAGCGATGCAGATGATCTGCTGTGTGCTATTTTAGACTTACTTGTCTGACATGCAGCTAGTTCTAGGAAACAACATGAGCACTCTTTAACAGATTCACAACTACAAAAATGCTTCACAAAGAAATGAAGGAGGATCTATTGCCTGCTTCCAATGGCATGGCGATTTGGGGTGATATCACCACAGCAATATATAATGAATATGCTTTTGTATTGTGCATGGAGTACTCTCAATAAACTCAAAATAAATTGTTAAGCATTAAAATTTGACTAATGCTCTGAAACATTCCTCCAGCACAACTGCTTCCTCTCAGTAAAGAAAGAGAGCCAAATGGGCCAGAAATGGCACTAACTAGATTAACAGAGAAATGTCTTCGGCAGAGATATTTTCTTGTGGGTTACAGCTTTGTTTTCTTTATTCTCATCACCCTACCTTCAGGCAGTCTCTCTTTATTCAAGGAATGTGACAAGAGAGATACCATTCTTGACAGCCTCTTTAGGCCTTCAGGTCAATGCCAAATACACAAAGCTCACTGATTTACAAAGATAAGGCTATTTCTTGCTCTGCCTCAGACTGGAAGGGCTCTTTGAGTTGCCTTTGTGTTTTTCTGAGTTAACCTTAGACAAACGGTAAAATACTGTGGTTGAAGTCCAAAGGTGATCTTTGGTGCCTTCCTCACTATATCCTGTTCCTCTTGTTTTGCCTTTCTCCTATTACTTAAGACCTACACTTTTCAAGATACTGTGGGGGAGGTTACAGAAGATAAAAGACACAGTCTTTCTCCAAAGAAACTGTGGGGACTAAAATAACTAATGGCACTATCATTTGTGGTATAAAAGTTCCTGAGAAGGAGGGCCAGTTTAAGATGGAAGGGCATTCTCTACGTTGTATGTATATGAGGGCCACCAAGGAGTGTGATGAGCACAGTATAAATAATGAAGTGGCCATAAATGCATGGCCTCTAGTGATTTGTCTTTGAAAAAGCCACTGGGTTGATGCATCATACTGACTGTCCTTAGATCATCACTCACTGTCTCTGGGGTAAAGCACAAGTATCAAGAATTATGACTTAAAACCCTCTGGGCATGACAGAATTGCCTAACTTACAACACCTGACTACTGCTAGCAATAAAAGGTCTCTAGTATCTATTGATCATTTGGATTACAAATGCTAGAAAATTCTAACATAATTTGCTATACCTCAGTTTGATTTATTTATACATTTATGTATCCTGGCTCTCTAATCTGGCTCTCCAGATATAGTTAACTTCTCCAATAACAACCATTGGCCAAAAAGAAAAGAACCTGAGAAATATGGAGCATAGTTGTGCAAGTCACGAATGACTAGAGAGTCAAGAGTGTTTTTGGTGTTGTTCCAATGGGCAGGATTTCACACATAGGATAAGTCACACTGCTGAGAAATAAGAACATAAAGCCGCCAAGGCTCAAAGACAGTGAACTCCCAGGACTCAAGTTAAAATGCTTATCCTCCACCACTTATACACACACACGTAATTATTTACCTAGATTCCAGCCCTCTTATTACAGCCTATTCTATATGCAACTTACATTAACTACAGGGTTAAAGTAGGCAAAATTTAACTACAGGTTTGGAGTAGAAAAAATGTTCCAATGCTAGCATTGAAGTTTGGGCTACATTTTCATTGGCATTCCTTTTGACCTAGGTGCAGTATATTATAGGAAAAAAAAAAAGAACCCAAAAAACAAAACCAGAACTGAAATCAGAAAATTTTAACTTTATCTTAACTTAGCCACTTATCATTAGCTCTATGTCATTTAAAACATTACTTATCTTCTCTCACCCTTAGTTTACTTACAAAAAGAAGTTAATTGTAGCTTGTACAATACATAGCAGAAAACTCTTTGAGAACTACAAATCATTTGGAATGAGTTTAAGTTGAATTGAAATTAGAAGCTGTTTTTGGTGATTACCTTGGATAATGTGGAAGCTTTCACCTAGTGATTAGAGACTTGAGTGGTGCTCATAAAAGGTATGATAGAAAGTGAAGTCTATGTGTCATTGCAATGTGTCCGGCTGCAAGTAACAAAAATAAAAATAAATAGTAGTGATTTTTAAAGTAAGAATTATTTTTTCTCATAAATCAAGAAGCCTAGATGTAGGAGTCTGCAGCTCTTAGTTAATATTTCATTGTTGCCAGGGCTAAAGTACCTGCAATATTCTTGGGATTTACTTGAGGATTGATGGCCTCAATTTTAGATACCAGGTTCTGTCCAAGGCAGAAAGAAGAGTGGGAATATAACATCCAGAAATATTCCCTTCCAGCAATAAAGCAAAAGCTTTCTTAGGAACCACCAGCAAATATTCACTTGTCTCATTGACCAAAAAAAAAAAAAAAAAAAAAAAGAAGGTACTATGGCTATCTCTTAGTGCAAAGGGGACTGAAAAGAGTAAGGTTTACCTAAGCACAATGATACTCTGAACCCAACTGGGGTTTTTTATCAAGGGAGAGAGAGAGAAATAAAATTTGAAAATTGACTCACAGTATCTGCCACAAGCTAAACCTCAATTAAATAATTTAAAATGAAATTACTCTCTAATCAGTCTCCAATATTTTCTTTACATTGAGACTTCAATCACCAATATTCAGCATGTGTGAAACATTTCTACTTACCCAAATATGCCAATTCTCAAATAAAATGACTGCATTTGGTGTTAAACTGACTTTCATAATTAGTCACTCTAATTGAAGAACATTTAGCTTCTTGGAATAGAAACCATTCAAACCATGTTTTGTTTTGTTTTGTTTTTTTCTGATATATCTGTAACCACAGAAATAAGCAGATAAGAAAAGCCAGATCAGCAAGGCGTTGACTTCTGCACACATCTAAGTTTACCAACAGTAGCTAATTAGTAGTTGTATCTGGGTGAATTATAAATGATGAAAACATGGCAAATGAACAACGGTGATTTTCATGCAGTTAGCTGATCCTAGTTATATTTGTAAATATGACAAGAACCAATATTGTGCTTCTTGCAGGTTTGAAGAGAAAAATACATGATAATTTGTGAACATAAAAAGTTCTGCCAATTTGATGATGGTAATAGGATTATGATCTTTCATATCTTAGTGCATTTACCCATGGGTTTGACAGTTTCTATCTGTGTTCATCCAGGTAAGTGCAATAGCATCCATGTAGTCAGTATACAGTGCTTGTGTAATAGGGATTCTGCTCTAGTTATACTGTTTAACAGAAAATTTTGTGGAAGAGCTAGTGCTCAAAGGAGAGAATAGCCTGAGAGTGACGAGTGTGTAGCAAGACATTTGAGATAGGAAAAACCATCTACCTATATTACCCAAAGATCTAGAATGTATTCCTTCAGTTTCATTCTTCATCAGTTTTCTACAAGGTGTAGAATGAGTAACACTGAATGCAGCTTGAGCTTTGGAATTACAAGGAAGTTAGACTATAACATGCACAAGTTTAGAGTCTTTGATAATAATCTAGATATGCATGGTCCTACTTGTCTCAAAATCTTTAGACATTAATCTTTATGAAAATTGAGCTCTCTTAGCAATTCAATTCTAAATAGGAAATATGTCAAATTTTATCAAAGCTGAAAGCATCTAGTATTAAAACAACTTTACCTTTTCATCTGCATCACCAAAACCAAAGCATCATATGACTGGCTTAGTCTCACATACTAATTTGATTGAAATCATTTCTTATATTGACTACTATGGGAAATCCTAGTTTGCATCCTTACAGACTTCTGTAGGGCATCATCAATCAGAAACCCACTAGACTAACAGAATGGTTTTAGTTACAATTTACTATATGATTTTTCCTCCTAAATACCAATTGTAGGAAAGTAGAAGTACTAATCCACTCTGCTAATTCACCATAAAAATCCAGAGAACTTGAGAAGTTCTGGAAAACCAAAGTTCTCCTTCAAGCTTTGCTGTACTAGGAATCTCAACACAGCTACTTGAAGGGGCTTGTTCAGTACTGTTATGCCCAGCCTGCTTTGTCACCACAATTAGCAAAGTAGAGCATTGACACAATAGGCTCATCAGCATGCTGGTACTTTCAGCATTGTGTTGCAAGCCATAAGAGGCTTGGAGGACAACACTAGAACACACTCCCTGGGCAGCTGGAAAACTTTTTAGCTCAATAAGATTATGAACTTTCCACCAGGGCAGTCTGTGGGCAAATTAGTTCTTTAGTAGTGTTTATGCACCATATAATGAAATCAAGTAGATTGCTTCTATGCGCAACTGAAAAAATGGAGGCTATACACTAACCTGCCTGAGAGAAAATAGAGTATAGTTTCTATTTGATATAGGAAACCAGACTGAGTGCTGGATAGTCATAACTGATTTACTATGGATGGTAAAGTAAAACGTAATTTTATTTTGCCTGACAAACATCTTTTTCTCTGAGGAATCATTATGCCATTGTTCTTATAACTTTGACTAGCCATATAGGCCCTGGAGAAGGTATCTGACAGATAACAGGCCAATTAGAATGTCTCACATATGCCCTGGCCACAATGACTGGTCAGGAGTGGCCATGTGATCTAGTCTGATATCTCCAGTCCTCAGCAGACCTTTAACGGACTATGAGGGTGGGCGGGGGAGAGGGGAGATGCTTTCTTAGAGCTTCATGTAACAAATCATCCCTCTATGTGGAAAGAAAATGTGCTTGAGCAAAAAGGGGAAGGATGTAATACAACAACAACAAAATTAAATTTAAAAAAGAAAAAAAAAAATGTGCTTGAGAATGAAAACAGAGGAGAGAAAAATAAAGTTGAGAGAGGGAAAGAGAAGAGGAAGGCCAGGAAGGGGGCTCCTGTGTGGGACCCAGCTATAATTGTTTTTAGATCTGTCTTTGGCTTTCAATTGCAAAGACTTTTTTTTCTTAAGCTAGTGTGAGTTGGGATTCTCTTACTTGAAATTTTGAGTATCCAAATAAAATTAAATGACAATGAATTTTAGAAATTAGTTTGTCCTTTGAAAGGTTTATAGAATACAGCCCAGATGTTATCAAACAGCAAGCCAAACTGAAGTCATACTGTATGTGCTACACTAAAATTTTGCAGTGTCTCCTGGTCTAAGGCAGGAAATGGGCCTATATTTACCTTAAGGACTACAATTTGGGGGAACGGAGTTTTGCTTGGCGGGGGGTGGGGTGGGGGGCTAAAGTTTAAGTACACCATTGCTTCTCTACCCACAACCATTTTAACCATAAGCAGTACTGGATGTATTGACATGTATAAATAGCATGAGATAAATGCAATCCTGAATTGTGACTATAAAATAAAAAGTAAGGAAAAACAAAGCTATCTACTTAGTTGATGAAAAGATAATTACCAGTGCTGACCTGTGAAAGTTTTTAACGAAAACGCCACAAGACAAAAAGGAAAGGGAGATTGCAGACCAGAGGTTAAAATCCTTTTCAGAACAAGTTTATTTTGCACCTACTGACTTGGCATGCATTAGTCCACTGGTTCCCCCACCTCCCTTAATAAGTAAGTAAGTGTATTGTAGGGCTCATCTGGATACCAGAGTCTTGTATGCATTGGCTTTTTAACAGCTCCGTGAAGGAATTGATCACAGATACTCTCTGATTTTAACCTCAGAGCATGGGGTGGCTTAGTTAAGTGCACTCACTATCAATATTTCTCCTCCAAACATAATGTGGAGCACATGCTCCAAGTGCTAACTGGAGCTCAGTACTTAGGAAAGTGAGAGAAGGAAAATCTCACTTTATGCTTTCTAACCATTGTTGTTTAACACTTAGATCAAAAGCTTTACAAAAATCACACCTTTGGTGAATTTCACTTTTGCAAGAATGGCTAGAAGTGATTTATTTCTATTATAGTTTACTCCCCATGGAAAAGGTAGTAGATGGCAATGGATAATACATTGAAAAGTGTCATACTCTGCACAATTGTTGTGAAACTAGGGGTAACAGAGACAGGCAGTGCCTGTAGGTCTATGGCATGCTCAGTCACAAAGTGCTGTAGTAGCTATACATTCTGATTTGGCATAAACAAATAATATTGTCACTATTTTTTTATTCTAATTATTTTATATATATATATATATATATATATATATATATATATAATTTATGTACACATGTGTGTTTCTTTGAATGTGTAGCAGAAAGTACTCAATAGATTTAACAGGCTAGTTTGATAGTTATAATGTAGAAGACACAACATGGGAAATTAGGGGCCTAATTAGGAGACTATAAATCAAGCTGTCCTTTACCTGAAGTGAGTCTCATGAATTAGGACATCCCCTTGTTTGGCTCCCAAAGTTTGTAAAGCTTTGTCTACCTTAGTTTTGTGGGAGGGGTTGTTCTCCAAAGGGAAGCTGATGGCACTACTGGTAAAGCAGTGTCATGCTTAGGGTGTCCCTCTTATCTCTATTTGCCAACAAAGGAGTATGTCATCAAATATCTAACTAAGCCCCAGAGGTGTGAGGAGGACTCATTTTTTCTTTAGAAGAAATTTTAATTTGATCTCTGCAGGACATCTTTAAGAACTTTATTTTGTTTAGTAATATTCAATGATTAGTTTGAAATTTGGCATTTAAAATAGTAATTGGATAGTCCCAATGATAGGGACATTTTGCAAGCTTGTTGGAAGGCATTATGCTGACATAGTTAAGACAATCTACTAATTCAGTTTCACAGAGGCCTTTGTCACTATAAACTAGGTATAAGTTGTAAATGCACTATTTAAAGCAACTGTGAGGTAAATGAAGTCTTCATTTCTTCATCTCCAACTTGTCCTTTGAAGAAAGAGAGTATAGAGCGGAGTTGGGATATGGGATCAGGAGCAAGAGACATTGGATTCAGTCCCTGTGAACTAAATCACTGAGTATTATGACCCCGTAACTTAACTTCTTGAGTTTTAATTTCCTTTTCAAAATAAAAATAAATAAAAAATTTGTATTTGATTTCCTATTGGGTTGGCTAAAAAAAGTCTGCATGTTTTGTTTTGTTTTGTTTCCATAAATAAAAATAAGACACATTTTTTATCTTCACCAATAACTTTATTGATTTGGATATTTTGAGTGTGTTGGCTATCTGCCATGTGGTATGATTTTGGTTGTTCTTAATTAATGTCTTAATTTGATCACTGTTAATTTCAACTGGCCTACCTGACCATGGAGCATCATCCAGCAAGAAATCTTTAGCAGAGAGTTTCACAAACCACTTTGGATACATTAGATCAGACACAGCAGCTTCTCTATACACTACACAGGTTTTTTCTTGTGTTTCAGTTGCATTTTTACCTTTCATAAAATAACAAACCATAATATGCCAAAAATGTTGCATATTTTCTTCCATTTTCAATGTTAAAATGCCTACACAAAAATTCACTAATTTTAATACTTTTTAAAATGTACACACTGACATGACAGCTGTCACATACAATCTAACAAAATTGTTTCAAATGAAGTTAAAGACAACTAAGTGCTACTAGAGCCATCTTATAGAAGAAGACATACAAACATTTTGGTCAACTGAATACTGCATCAAACACTGTGACGATGACATCTGGGTTCACCTTATTTTGTCACAACTAATAAGGCAAGGATTATCATTGTTCCTACTACACTGATAAGATGACTGAGACACAGAGGTTACATTATCTGTGAGAATCCACAAAGGTAGAAAGTAGTGTAACAGACTTAAACCCAGGAAAATTTGACTCTAGAGATATTTTTGCTAATCAGTATATTCTGGGGCTGATATAGTTAATCTCTTTATGAGGGTGGTCATGAACATTAAATGAAAAGTGTACATGAAAACATTTTATAAACTGAAGATGATTTATAGATATGGCTAATATACCATTTTAAATCAAATTTAGAAGTCTCACTCTTTCTGCTCCTCATTGGCCTGCTATTTTCTAAGTGTGCCTGATTTCCCTCTTGCAGTTGACTCATCCCAGATATTTCTGCCTGCCCATTAATTCACCTCTGCTCTAGTCTCTGAGATCTGCTCCTGGTTGAAGTCTAGCAAAGTGTTTTCTATGAGCAGTATATTAAAAGTCCCTAGGGCAGGTGGGAGGGTGAGAAAGGGGGAAAGAAGGGGAACAGTTTAGTCAAGGAACTAGTATAAATGACCCATGAACATGGACAACATGTGGGGATTGACCGTGGGAGATGGGATGGGGTGAGTGGGGCAGGGGAGAGCAATGGTGGTGGGGTGATGGGATAACTATAATACAACAAGAATGGATTAATTTTTTTAAAGCCCCTGATATATTAAATGCATTATTTTTCAGGCTAATATATTAAAATTTAACAGGGTCTGATTTCCTTGCCAATACCTCAATAAAAATATTTTTTTCTTTTAAATTATATAATATGGGAAAACTAAGCAGGGAGCTTTCCCTGGAGAAGTCAGCTCCACCAGTCAGGACATTCCTGGGCTGGCCAGCAGACCACTTGCAGCCAGATCATCCAGCATGTGTGATCAAAATTCAGACTCCCAAGCTTCACCTAGAGATTCTGATTCCATTGCCAAATCTTAAGCACACTATATAGTTGAGTGACCATTGCTCTAGAGTTCATTACAGACCCCATTTTATAAAATCTTACAGAGAGTTTTATACACTAGAAGGTATTTCCCATGAGCGTGTCAGAGATAGTTTGCTCAAAAGAGTGTTGACTTTCAAAGATGAGTATAACATCAAGTTGAAAAAGGTGGTTTGCATCTTTCCTGAAGAAGTAGATTTGTGAAACATAGAATGATCTGTTCATTAAAAGGCATCTTTTGCTTATTAAGGGTCAAGTGGCATTTTCTTGTCTTGGTTTATGTAACTCCCTTCCTGGAATCAACCAGCAATGGAAACAAGCCCAGCTGCTCCACTTAGCTGCAATTCTTGGAGCCAATATCCAGGTGATTCGCTTGCAACTTGGTTTCAAATGGTTTTTCCTTTCACTAAAAAAGTTGTAATAAATATGCAGATATATATATATAAATATATATACATACATATATATAAATATATATATATAATATACATACATATATTTATACGTATGTATGTGTGTGTATATATATATATATATATATATATATATATATATATATATATATTTAAAGGGTTTTTTTTTCCATTGTCCCTCCTGGGTAACGTATGAGAGACAAGAGATAAAAAAAAAAGAAGCCTTCTTCTAGGTCCGACCAGATTTCAAACAACCAATGAATAGGAGGAAAGGGGTCATTGGAGAAGTTATGTCTCTAACATGATACTGATTTGTAACAGAGGAGCTTTTCCTGTGACTGAAAGGACCTGAAAAAAATCAACCATCCTAGGAACATTGATGTCTACCGAACCATGTACTCTAAGCAGCCAGAAAAAGCTCAAGTCTTTCACCTCAAAGGTATTGGAAATCTTTCAAGTGCAAATGCCAGAAAACTGGGGATCCAAGTTGTAAGAAAGAAATATGATTTTTGGTTTTATTTTTAAAGGAGAATAGTGTCTTCTGGAATCACCACATGTACATTTTTTGAGTGGGTCTATTTAAGGGTCTCTGAAGCTAAGACAAAATATAAGAAGTTGATTGTGACACTGGAAAGCACTCTCATTCCTGAGGGTCTGTCAGTCATCATATCCCATGCCCATTCTCTCCTAGCTGGGTAAATTGGCCCCAGGGTGCAGTATTTGACACAGAAAATTTCAGCCTCAGAATATTTCTCTCCAACCAATTTTCCTTAAAATTGGCCTGGCTATTAAGTTAGAAGACAGAAAATATAACCTTAGTAAGGGAGATACATTCACAGGGACATCTGCCACTCGACACAACTGTATTTCCACAGACAAGTATGTCACCCATGAAGTGCTAAGATGTTCATTTACATCCATAGAAGAACTATAAAATAGCAAATTTTGGTGACTGTTTGGAGATGAGTTCCTGGAAGTCACTGTAAATTTCTTTGTTTGAATAAATTGAGAGCTGCTTCGCCAGGACCCCATTCAGATAATTTTAAAGTTTTCACTGAGCTACAAAAGTGAACTGAATGATCTTCTGGTTCAGTGGCTACATTAGTAAATCATTTATTTACAGTGCTTTACTACAAAAAAACTCTTAAAACACATAAAATATAAATAGCGTAAAATATTTTGCACCTTTTGGAAATTTTTTCATAGGCTTGCACTGCTGCTAATGGATGTGAGTGGGCAACTTCAGGCCTTTAGCAGCTCTTCCCTCCTGTGGTGCGCGCGCACACACACACACACACACACACACACACACACAACACACGAAGAACTCTCCACCTGGCTGAGGTTTTGAGTGAAGTCAAGAAATCTTCAGGAACACATTGCAAATAGAAATCAGTTAGTAAAATTGAACTATTCTCCAAGTTTCTGAATTAAGAATAATTCTAGAGAACTCATTTTCCATGACCTGACAGAGCCTTAGTATAGTCCAAGTTCACCAGAATTGTGTTATTAGGATGTTTGATTTCTTTCCCCTCATTTGGGCTACAGGGGTTTTATATGATTTCACTACTTTAAAATACATCTATAATTTTTCACTGGATAGTTAATGGATTGTTTCCAAATTTTGTGCATGTGGGATCTGGTGTCTATTAACTATCCCTTAATACTGAGGATAGGGAAACAGGGCTCATACCTGAATGAAGCATCAGAGAGAATCTTTCATTCAACAAAGATTGATGAGATATTTAATATGTATCAAGCCCATTCCTGGACCCAAATAAACAAGGTTCCTCCACTCAGGGAGAATACATTCTAGTTGAATGAGAAAAAATAAATAAATAACTAAACTAACAAATATATTGTGCAACCCAGGGTAATATGGAGGAAAATATATTGGGAATGAAAAGTGATGCTTTGAAAGAGAGCAGGTAGGGCTATATTACTATATTTTATTAAACTAAAGACACCAACAATTGCAAATATGCACTTACATTTATCTAATTAAAAAGGAAACAAATGCTTCCAGTTATAATTTTAAGATACCATCAATTGTAAGATGTATCCACCTCTTAGAGATGCTAAAATTAGAAAAGAAAATGGAATTTTCAAATGAAGAAATTGTGTATATTGTGCATTATTAGGAAATGCTTTACTGAGAAAGTGATATTTAGGAAGAGACCCAAAGGAATGGAGGGTTGGAGATGTGTGGCTATGGAGGAAGTACATTTAAACAAAACCAGCAGGTGCAAAGTTCCTGAGGGGATTGTGCTTTGAATGCACATGCTTGAGGAGAGCAACCAGTCTGGGTGTGACTGGAGAGGAAAACACAAGGAGTAGGCTCTGCAAGGCCTTCTAGGCCGTGGTAAGAAATTTCAGTTTTACTCTGAGTGAAAAGGAAAACCAGAGGAGGTTTTGAGCAGAGGAGAAATTAAGGGTGTCAAAAATCTTACTCTGGCTGCTCTCCACTCTGTGTAGAACAGGCAGTAAGGGAGAAATGGTGAGAGCAGATCTAATCACAGTAAGAAGCTATTAAAATCATCCATACAAGAGAGGATGGTGGCTTTGACTGATGGATAAGGAGCTATAGTGAAGACAAGAAGTGGTCAGATTCGTAAGAAGTGTATTTCAAATTGAACTTCAAAGTGTATTTCAAAGTGACAGTTCTTAAGAGCAAGAAGCTGTTTATAACCCAATTTTTAAAAGGCTATACTATTCTCTAGGGATGCCAATCATATTTGTTATATAATTGAGCTGGTATCTAAGGAATTCTTTTAGATAGGAAAGAAAAAAATGATGGGAAGTGTTAGAAAGGAGTAGAATTTAGAACCCAGAAGATTTCAGTGTCCAAAACCTTTGGTGGGGGAGTTCAGAGGGATTCCCCATCTGGCCACAAACTCTAGCTTAAAAGAATAGATTAGGACCCTGGCTGGTGGCACAGTGGATAAGCACTAGCCTGCAAACCCAAAGGTTGCTGGTTTGATTCCCAGCCAGGGCGCATAACCAGGTTGCAAGCCAGGTCTCTAGCCAGGTCCTTAGCTGGAGGCAGATGAAAGGCAATCATACATTGATGTCTCTCTCCCTCTCTCCCTCTCCCTTCCCTCATCTCTAAAAATAATAAATTAAATCTTTTTAAAAAAGTTAAAAAATAAATAATAGATTAGGAAGTAGAGTTTCTCTGTGGAGTGAGAACAGCCTGTGTGTCTAATTAGTGAATATAATGTAGAAAAAAAAAGAATCAGTTAAAATTGGATGAGGAAAAGCCCTCGATTCTGTGAACTAGTATTTTTATTCAGCCCAGTTGATGATCTCAGTCCACAATATTTTATGAATTCTGTACTTGGCAAATCATTGTTTTTTACCAATTTTTATAATTCCTTGAAAAGAGTGCTGCTTAGTAAAATGTCAACTTTTTATTACTAAAAAGAAACAAGAATAATTGAACAAATGTAATTTGGGGACTACATACCTGGGTTTGAATGCCAGGTTGCAACTTCTTGTTTACCTGGACTCGAAATAACTTAACTTTGAACTCTCAGTGCCAATGTCTGAAAAAATTAGTCTAATAATAATAATAATAATACCACCTTCCTCATAAAATTGTTGTAAGGGTCAAAGGAGATTACACAGTTGTGGCATCTAGCACAATTAGGGGCCCATAGTAAGTTTTCAATAAAAAGTTATCATCATTATTTGCACCTAAAAGTATGACAATACAAAGGAAAACATAATGCCCTGGAGACTAACATAGAAGCAAGCAGTCATCCTCAGTACTGGAGAATAAAAAACGATCTGCTGGTCTCCAGTTAGACAAATCCAATGCAAAGGCACAGGATGAGGATGTGTTCCATTGATGGCTGTTTTCCCACCTGGGTTTTCTTCCTTTCATAACAGGAAGACTCACTCAGCAACATTGATTCTCCTTCACCTAGGGTCTCCCTTGAGTTCTGCATTTCATTAGGATCCCAGTGTTAGCTGGTTAGAGTCACTGAGTTAATTAGGTAAGAAGGTGGAAACCTAGAGAGACAATAGAATACCTGCTACTGAGGGGCTCTTTGGGGACTTCCGTAGTGGCCCCCTGGGGACCATACTTTGTTATAATTGTGCACAGTTCTCAGACATCCCAGAGAAGTCCTGCTGAATTACACTGTGGTGAATTTGTTGAACTAACATCTTTGAATTCAGTGGTGTCTTTCCTGTTCTGCCTTTGACTAACTTTCTCCTTCTGTTTCCTGCCTGAGGCATCATTGAGTTCCTTTCTTGCCTCCCTGCTTTTCGTTTCCATCTGTTTGTCTCTCACTTTTCACCATACTGGTTCATCTCTCCACATTCCTATGACATCTTTCACCAGAGGTCCTCAGAGCTCAGCATAGTTGTTCCGTAGTAGGCTTTGTAGAGCATTCATCATTGTTTTCAGCAAGGGACCAATTAACTCCCTGCTGCCCTACACCAACCTGTAGCAGGCACCATGCTGTTTCTGGTTAGTTTAAGGCAGTGGGGAACTAATTGTTCCCTTAGTCAGTATAGAGGAAAACTCTTTTTATGTTTACAGGTTCACACCCAGCTCTTAAAAGAACCTATTTTTTTCTAACTTCTTGGCTGATTACCACCCTGTCTGTAATCCACTCTTAATGGCAGGAATGGGGCTGTCAAGGCAACTCCAGGCAAAGTGGGATAACACAGTGTTTTTGACACCTTTCAGTGTGAGCTCTGGCTTCCTTAAGTAATGGAGACAGGCTGCATCATTATTTTTAAGGAGAAAGATGTCACTGTGTGTGGCTGAGTTTGTGTTCACTAATGTGTAGATTTGGGAGGCCATCATTTTCTATCTTCCTCGCATGCATTGCCAAAAGATAGATAGGGCAGAGTAGGCTCTGCCTCACATGCAATGCTACAGGGCCTTGAAAAATGGAGGCACTTTATAAAGGCTACAATTTACAAACAGTGTGCTCATACTCACCAAGGCTGTACTTAATAACTGCATGCCTTGTGAATGAGTATTAGAAATATTCATAAGAAATGCTAAGTGAAGACACCATGTATTTCAAAAAATCTCTGCAATAGCTGTGCGTGTGTGGGTGCTGCATGTTCTTGTTATTATGGATGCAAATATGCACTACAAAAATATTATCTGGTTTCATAAACCCCAATTATTGATTAGCACCTGCTGGTTCTACCTGTATAGCATACATCCTATGATATTGCCAACAATGATAAAGAGAGATTTGCCTACCAGTATCCAGTGTACCATGGATGTATAATAAATATTAAGCCACTATTATATCAGTAATTGAAGGGTAAAAGAAAATACTGTAGAATTGATTTACTGGCACTACTTATGAGTATGATGATTCTTTTAAATGAACCACAATATAGATACATGTACAATTATTTTCCTTTTATGCCTAGCTCTTTTTTTCCTCTGTCTTCTTATTTCCTTCACCTTCCTTCTAGCCTACTTTTACCTCCTTTTCTAATTCCTGTCTTTTCCCTTGGTCCTTTAATGTTACTTTCACATTAAGCTATTTCAAATAGCAATTTTGGGGTTGTCTTAATGACTTCTAATCAGTTGCTTCATTCTCTATCTCTTTCATTTTCACCTCCATCTCTAATCCATAGCCTTTATTTTAGTGTAGGAGTTCATTTATAGGGCTTCATTTACTTTCATTCATTGACCTCAGTTTCTCCTACACACACTCATTCTTAATGCAACTCCTACACAATCTTTCCTTTCCTTCCCTACCCCAACCCTCCAGGTTTCTGAATGCCTAATGAGTCTCATTTTAACTGCAAACCCAGAATTTAAGACCTTCTATCATCTGCCCACACCATTCTTTCCCATTGGCATTATTTATTACCCTTGCTTTGGCCTTCCCCTGTTCCAGCCAGGTCCAGTAACCTCACACACTTGCAGACTATTGACTCAGTTCCTTCATGGTATTTGGAGCACTTGTACAGACTGTCCTGCCAGCACCCTGCCAATGCACAGGTTTGACTTTCTGATGAGGGCTCAGAGCTCTCACTTTCTTGGAAGTGTTTTTGGAGACTATCATATATCTTTATGTATGTTCTTCTACTTTGCATCATTTTACTTTAGGTATCAACATTGCTGGCAGCCAACTTTCATTTGTTGCTCAGTTATCTAGCAGCATTTCCCAAGGAGTTCCATATATGTGTGTGTGTATGTGTGTGTGTGTATGTGTGTGTGTGTGTGTGTGTCCTGTTAAAACAGAAACTAGAGTTTATCACTGACCTCAGTTATAAAATAGTTTGGATTTTACTATACCTGATATAAAAGTATATACATAATGGGCACTAGATGAATGTTCTTAACTCTTTCTCATTTCCTAATGATATATGCCTTGTTTTGCTGTTGCTTTTCATGTAGATGTAAAAAGTAAATAAATAAATAAAAAATCTGCCTAGTGAGCTTTGGCTTGTAGCACAATGGATAAGGCGCCAGCCTGTGAACCCAAAGGTCACTGGTTCGACTCTCAGCCAGGGCACATAACCAGGTTGCAAGCCAGGTCTCTAGCCAGGTCCGTGGCTGGAGGCAGGTGAAAGGAAAACATACATTGATGTTTCTCTCTCTCTCTCGCTGCCTCTCTCTCTTCCTCCCTTTCTGGAAATGATCAATAGAATCTTGGGTGGGTGGGGGGAATCTCCCTAGCAAAGAACATATATGCATGTATGAATATCCCATGGGGACAGACAACAATGTAGTGAATGCCAATGTTGGGGTTGGGAGCTGAGTAGAAGAAGGCAAAGGGAGGGGAAATCAGGAACATCTGTAATAATGTCAACAATTTTTTAAATCTCCCTAGTTAGATGATAACCCCCCTGAAATGATGGAATTTAACTCTATTTTATAAAACTCTGCACTCAGTGGGTAATAAAATTTTCCTGACATACTCAAATAAAATAATACAATTAATTATTTTTTATTATTTATAATAAAAGTTTATCATTTTTTGGCTACTGTTGCTATAATTAATTCATCTTTCTATACTTTACAGTTTTTTAGATATTAACATTAATAAAGGAAAGTTCAAAGTTTCTCTATGGCAGAACTGATTTCTATGCATATCTCTTTATAATACACAACACTAAAAATTTGAGCTGAAAAGTAATAGGTACTAAGTAATATTTTGACAATGGATCTTAAAAGAGCCAAGACTCAAGTGAAACACCTATTATAATAAAAAACCTGGAGATCCAAGATGGCAGAGGAGTAAATGGAAGCTGCACTAACCTCCTTTGAGAACCAATCTGGAATTAAAACTAAATTGTAGAGAAATCATCCAGAACAACTAATTACATCATACCTGGAGAGAAGCCTTATAACCAAGAACAGACAGGAAAAAGCACTTAACCACCACTGGACTGGTATGGAGTATAGAGGAAATGCAAGAGGGCTAGCTGGGCTCTTATGGATTGCCCATAAGCTGAAGTTCCAGAGAGAAATTTCAGTGGCCAAGGGGTGTTCCCTGAGAAGTGTGAAGTCTCACCCCAATCTGGGCTCTGAAGCCTATAGAATCAGGGCCAGAAAGAAACCCAGATACCATCCAGCTGGGAAAAGTGGTGGGGTTTCTGCCTGCCAGGGAGAGTGGCTGGAGACACAGAGAGCCTCTTAAAAGGCCAACATATAAAATTTTGTCTGAAGCCATTTACCTTGGGCTCACCCAAAAGGGGGTGGCAGCAGAGTGGACTAGAAACACTTGAAGAGAGTCTTGGGATGGTGGATTTGGGGAGAGAAAGGAGGGAGCAGCAACCAGGATCCCTGAGCTAAGTCATTCCCCATACTGGAGGAGCCATCTTGCTCGGGCAGACCACTCCTTTCCAAGTGGCATTAATCTGAGGGGAAGCAATAGCTCTGCCTGCAGGAATTATTCTGTACCACCCTATAGTGCTTAAACCAGACTGCTGATTAATAATTTACTAGATTAACAACTGAAGAAGCCAGCCACAGACTTTGGATCATGTCTCAAGCAGAATGCCTATGGCCAGACTGGAACACCTTGTGACATCACAGGGGTGGATCTTAAAAGAGAAAACAGTGCTAAACACTAAATTCCACTGAGACAAATTCCACCATGGTCTTATTCATGCTTTGTGTTATTTCCTCTCCTTTTTAACATTCATATGTGTGCCTTCAAGTTTGTACCTATTAGGTCACTAGTTTTTATATTATAGTTTATTTCAAATCTCATATTAGGCTCCTCCCTTCTCTTCCTCAAATTTACCTTCTTCTTCCCTCTTTTTATTTTTGTTTTAAAAATTTCTCTTACTACAACTTGTTTCCATTCTGCACTCTTACTATTTATCCCTACTCAAGACTCTCAAAATAATTTTTCTTGTCATCGGTCATCTCATATTCTTTTTCCCATTTTTAAAATACTCTTTTTCTCTTTCCACCTTTATCAATCTTTGCTCATTGGTTGTGGCTATGGTGGTTGTTATTTCATTTCTTCAATTTTATGTCTATATCTTCATTATTTTTGTATTTCAAATCTCAAATTTTACCATTCCTGTCTTCTGCTTTATTTTGCCTTCTCAAGCCCTTTATTTTATAATTTAAAAATTTTTTCTGGCTTAGCTTGATTTTATTCATCACTTTTAGTATTTCTTCTCCCTCTAGCCTCTCAAAATCACTTCTATTTCCTCTATATATCTCTCAAGCTTTTCTTTATTTTTTGTTATTCCTCTTTTTTAATACCACCTATATTAATCTTTGCTCAATTGGTTTTGAAGTCCTGTGGTAGAACTTGGAATCTTTTCTTTAATTTGGTTCCTATTTTTCCTCTTTCTTACAATATTTTTCAAAAATTTATTTTTTTTTTAAAGATTTCATTTCATTATTTTTAGAAAGAGGGAAAGAGAGAGAGGCAGAGAGGGAGAGAGACATCAATGTATGGTTGTGTCTTACCTGCCTCCAGCCACAGATCTGACTGGAGACCTGGTTTGCAACCTGGTTATGTGCCCTGGCTGGGGAATCGAACCTGTGACCTTTGGGTTAGCAGGCCAGAACCTTATCCACTGTGCTACCAGCCAGGGCTCTCAAAAATTTCTGTGTAAATCTAATACTATAAATTTCCCTTCTCTTACTTCATCTTCCCTTTTTCCCTCCCTTTTTTATTGATGATGTACATTTTACTTTCTCACTTTGCCTTCTCTATTCCCTACTCTTATTGTTTCTCCTTCTACCTTCTCAAAATCATATTCTTTTCCGTTAGTCATCTCATATTCAATTTTCCTTTCTTATAATTGTCTTAATATCTTTATACCTTTATTAATATTGACTCATTTGTTATTGGTAGTGTGATTGTTGGAAGGAGATATTTTTGCAGTATGGGTTTGTTTCTTGGGCTGTTTGGTTTTGTTCTGGCAACACCTGTTAAACAGCATATAAGACATGATGGGTGTAGTGACTATCAGTCAGTCAGCTGGAAGGAAGGACCCAACAAAGAATGACCCAACATCAGCCAAAACACGATTACAACCAGAAAGCCCACGTAAACAGCATAAAGGACATCCTAAGCACATCAATTTCAGGAGAGCAAGAAGAGTGTACCATGGAATCCCACAGGTCTCCTACCACAGAAAGCCATACCACAAAGATAGGCAGCCAAAGCACATCATTCTAAGACTCAAACAAACAAGAAGAATCACCTGAAATGGGGAAACAAAAAAACAACCCCCATCAAAAGGAAAGGAGGAATCCCCAGAAAAACATGCTAAATGAAATAGAGGCAAGCAAAATGGTTATAAAGATGCTCAATGAGTGCACTGAGAACTACAAAGAACTCCAGGGAGATACAAGGAACTTATTTGAACTACACCAGCATGAAAAAGGACATTAAAAACTATCCATAAGATCCAGGAGGACATAAAAACTAAAAGAACAATTTAAAAGATCAATAAATGCAGGAACTGGTTCTTTGAAAAGATGAACAAAATCAGCAAGTCTTTAACCAGACTCATTAAGAAAAAAAGAGAGAGGACCCAAATAAATAAAATTTGAAACCAAAGAGGAGAAATCACAACTGATATCACAGAGATACAGAAGATTGTAAGAAATTACTACAAACAATTATATGCCAAGAAATTTGACAACCTGGGCCAAATGAACAAATTTGTAGAAACATATAATCTTTCATAATTGATTCAAGAGGCAGAAAGTCTGAATAGACTGATAACAACTAGTGAAATTCAAGCAGTAGTCAAAAAATTCCTGGCACAAGAAATCCGTGGATTGGATGGTTTCATAGGCAAATTTTACCAACCATCTAGGGAAGATCTAACTTCTAGTCTTCTCAAATTATTCCAAAAAAATCAAGAAGAGAAAAGACTGTCAAACTGTTTTGAGGCCAGCATCATGCTTGACCAAAACCTGGTCAAGACATAACAGAGTAAGAAAAATAAAGGCAAACAATGCTGATGAACATAGATACTACAATCCTCAACAAAAGACAGGCAAATCAGATCCAGCAATACATTAAAAAGATCATACACCACAATCAAGTGGGATTCATCACTAGAATGTAAGAATAGTATAATATTTGCAGATCAATATACATAATACACCACATAAACAAGATGAAAGACAAAAATTACATGATTATATCAACAGATGCTACAAAAGCATTTGGTAAAGTACAACATACATTTATGATAAAAATGCTTAGTGAAGTGAAAATAGGGGGAGCATACCTCAACATAATAAAGGTCATATATGAGAAACCTACAGTCAATATCATCCACAATGGGTAAATACTAAAAGCTTTTCTCCTAAGATCAGTAATAAGACAAGGCTGTCCACTTTCTCCATTTCTAACAACAGTTTTGAAAGTTCTAGCTATAGTGATCAGGCAAGAAAATAGAAATAAAAGGTATCCAAAATGGAGAGGTGGAAATAAAACTATCATTGCTTACAGGTGATATTACAGTGTAAATAAGAAACCCTATAGGCTCCATCTAAAAACTATTTGACCTACAAGTGAATTTGGCAAAATAGCAGGATACAAAATCAAAGGAATTTTTGTACATCAACAATGAAATATCAGAAACAGAAGATAGGAAAACATCCCATTTACTTGAACAACAACACAAAAACATACTAGACATAACAACCAAGTTGATAAAAATAAAAGCCCAATACTTGGAAAGCTATAGAACATTGAAGAAAGAAGTTAAGGAAGATACAAATAAATAGAAGCATGTATTATATTCATGGATTGGAAAATTAACATAATTAATGTGTTCATGCTACCCAAAACAAACTATATATTCAACACAACCCATATTAAAATGTCAATGACATATTTCGCGGATTTAGAATAAATATTTCAAAAATGAAACCATGACCCCAAATAGCCTCAGCAATCTGGAGAAAGAAGGACAAAATAGGAAGGATCACAATACCTGCTATCAAACTATATTACAAGGCCACTATAATCAAGACAGTCTTGTATTGGCATAAGAATAGACACATAGATCAATGAAAGAGAATAAGGAGCCCAGAATTAAACCCCTGTCTTTATGGTCAATTAATATTTGACAAAGATGGCACAGCATAAAATTGAATAAAAATAGCCACTTCAATAAGTGATGTTGGGAGAAACTGGAATTGTATATGTAAAAATAAATAAATAAAACTAGACTACCAACTTACACATTATATCAGGATAAACTCAACATGGATAAAAGACATAAACATAAGTGATGACATAATAAAATTCCTAAAACAAAACATGAGCAGTAAAATTTCAGATATGCCATACAGCAATATTTATGGTAATGTATCCTCTAGGCAAGGGAAGTAAAGGAAAGAATAAACAAGTGGGACTATCTTCAATTTAAAAGCCCCTGCATCTTTAAAGAAAACTACATCAATATGAAAGGGGAACCAACTATATGGAAAAAAACCACATTTGTCAATGATACCTCAGACAAGGGTTTGATCTCCAAAATATATAATAAAGAACTCACTCGACGTAACACTAGGAAGATAAATAATTTAATTTAAAATGCTCAAAAGGCCTGTACAGACACTTTTCCAAGAAAGACATACAAAGGGCACATAGACATATGAAAGGATGCTAGATATCTACTAGCCATCAGAGAAATGCAAATTAAAACCACAATGAGACACCACCTCACACCTGTCAGAATGGCCATCATTAACAAATCAACAAACAAGTGCTTGGAAGGGTGTGGAGAAAAGGGAACCCTAGTTCACTGTTAGTGGGAAAGCAGACTGGTACAGCCACTCTGGAAAATAGTATGGAATTTCTCAAAAACTAAAAATGGAACTGCTTTTTGATCCAGCCATTCCACTCCTGAAAGTATACCCTAAGAATCCTAAAACTTCAATTCAAAAGAACCTATGCACCCCTTTGTTCAGAGCAGTGCTATTTACAATAGCCAAGTGCTGGAAACAGCCCAAGTGCCTATCAGTGGATGAATAGATCAAAACACTGTGGTACATTTACACAGTGGAATACTATGTGGCAGAAAGAAAGGAGAAACTCCCACTTTTCCCAACAGCATGAATGGAACTGGAGAGTATTATACTTAATGAAAAAAGACAGTTGGTGAAAGACAAATACCATATGATCTCATGTATAAGAGGAACTTACAGAACAAAATAAGCAAACAAACAAACAAATAAGCAAAATAGAACCAAAGGCACTGAAATAAGGAACAGACTGGAAGTGACCAAAGGGGAGTGAGGAGGGAGAGAAGAAGGAAAAGAACAGGAAGGACCTAGAACAGGAGCAAGTATAAATTACCCATGAACATGGACAACAGGGAGGGATTTTCTGTGGGACTGGGTATGGGTGGTGGATAAGGGAGGGGAGAGCAATGGGGGAACTTAGGGACAACTGTAATAGAACAATGATAAAAAATCACTTTTGAAATTAAAAAAAAAAGATTAAGTATCTGGTGTGTAATAATTGCTAAAAGGTATTTGCTATTAAATGTTGCCCTCAAGCATTATATAGTCCAATCTGGTAGTTTTCAACTTCACTGTCTTCTTTGATGGCTAGGATAATCAGACTCTACTTTGGAGAGTCTGATATATAACAGTACTAACAGTGTCTCATGCTCCCTTATTTTAGACTGGTATTAGTAATAGATTCTGTTACTATAAGCAGATCTAGGAGTACTAGTTTTAAAATAACAAAAATGAAAAATAAAATCAAATAAAAGATATTCAGAGAATATACAAAACATACACTTGCAAACTACAAGCGTAGCTAGTGTTTAAATTGTCACTGCAGTATTCTGAGCTCTTGACAAGAAGGGTGTGTATAAATGGGCATTGGCATTTTTGAGAAGGTGGCTCTGGAGAGAAGTGCTTTCTTTTAGAGTTATCCCTGGGGAATTGAAATTTAAACTCATGCGCTAGGTAGCTGGATCACTCATGATATATATACCCTCAGCCAAGAATCACTTCCTCCTCTCATAACCATCTCAAGCCTCCACCTTTGGCAAACTCTTATTTATATTTCAAAACTCAGCTTTGGCATCATTTTTAAATTCTTTGTTCCTCCACCTCTATAAAATTAATCAGTTCTCAAAGCTTCTTCCACCCTCATGTTTCTATCACTGTATTTACTACCTGTGTTCTAATTTATTTGTTTACATGCCTGTCTTCTTTTGGCTTATTTACTTTACGGACTGAGCTTTGATAAACCCTCTATGCTGAATTCCAAGCCTAAAGTTCTAGTACACTTTAACAGACCATAGTTTTTGTTTTGTTTTAGTTTGTTTACTGCTTTTTTCAAAATTTAAAGTCATTTTTTAAACATGTTATGAAGTTGTTCGTGGGGAATCAGATAAAGAGTATCAAAAGTACAAATCCAATATTGATAAGAAAACCCCTAATAGTAAATTGGAAAAGAAAATAAAAACAGGTAAAGCAAAGATTATATATTTTATAATGAATGCCTGCTATGAGGCTTAATATCCCAAGCTTAAATGCTTGACCTAAGTTAGTGCTGAATAAATGTTAACTACCACCATTATTAGAGTAAGTAAGATGCAGGTTTATTAATGGAATCAATGTTAACACGACCATTATTTTAGGCATTTTATTTAACAACATTCTGGAGGACCAAATCCATTTACCTTTGTTTAAAAAGTAACCATACAAAGGTGCTATTTGATATGTTAGTACCAGATAGTCATATACTTACACATTTGATATTTATATACTTTTATACTTCTTTTTCTCACTGTGTGCCAAATTACTATTATACACAATTTGTACTTTAAGAAGATAGTATATTCAGTACAGAGAAAATTAATTCAGGTATAGTGATTTAATGGTACCCTAAAGTGATAATGAACTATTTTAAAATTAAACTGAAGGCCCTGGCTAGTGGCACAATGGATAAGGTGCCAGCCTGCAAACCCAGAGGTTGCCAGTTTGATTCCCAGCCAGGGCACATAACCAGGTTGCAAGCCAGGTCTCCAGCCAGCTCTGCAGCTGGAGGCAGGTGAAAGGCAACCATACATTGATGTCTCTCTCCCTCTCTGCCTCTCTCCCTTCCCCTTTCTCTAAAAATAATAAATAAAAAATCTTTTAAAAAAGTTAATAAAACTTAACTGAATATAGCAAGTAAGTGTTTTTGGTGCTGAGTTTTGAATGATTAAGTCTTTGATGATGCTCTAGATTCATTGTTCATCAAACATGTTAAAAAAAAAAAGGTTACATTCAAGTAATACCATACCAACTTTTCATTGTCAATGAATAAGCCTAATAAACTAATTTTTTTTCTAATAAACTAATTCTATACATAACTTGACTAATTCTTTTTATATAATTAAAAGTTGGAACCAACCCTCTGTTGGGATTTTCACCATCCGTATGCCCGTTTTATGTTGACAGGACTCCTGAATTGTGACCATATCTTTCGAAAACACTAGGTTTAAATTTACTTTTATTTTTTCCTTTTAACCTAGCTCCTAGAAAATAGATAAGAATGGTGCTTTTGAAAAGTTCAAGCGTTTTTAGCATATTGATAATATAGAATTTTCATTTTAACTCTTTATAACAAGGTTATTTTTAAGGGAAGGAAATTAAATGTTATAACATGACTTCATTAGCAATCTTACAATAGGTTCAAAGAGTTGGCAACCTAGCAAAAACAAATGCAAAATCCTTGCATCTTCCATTATTTCAACTATCCACTAGAGCAAGAAGGTTGAACAACCCAAAGTCTGACTCTGATGTATAGAAATTTTTATCTGTTATGGAGATATTCCTCCACACATGTGAGAATAAATTCTTACAATGTCCTCACTGTAGCTTGACAGTATTATTTTTACATCAGATTATCGCCTTTGTGTTTCTTCATAGCCCTCTTCTGTAAAAGGTTTTAGTTCTATTTTCAGAAAAATCAGAATATAGCATCTTAGCAACTTCCCCAAACTCATGGGAAAGCCATGGCAGAAAAAAAAATGCCATGGACAGTTTTAGAAAGTAAACTGATACATTATGCATTTTCTAAAAGTTAGCTAAGAGGTAGTTTTTAACAAGTAAAGAAATTTGTGCCCACGTAAGGATTAAAAGATATTTGGAAACTTCACACCCCCACCACCTTAATATGGACTTCTTTGTGGACACATACATATGTATCCAATTTTCTCTCCTTCTTCATCCTCCCCCACCCATTTTTATTATGAAAGGTCTCCAAAGTTCCCCCATAAAAACATGGTCTGTGTCCCTCACACTGTTCTCCTGGGTAGACACACAGCTAAAGAAATTAATCATTACCTGGCTCCTCCTGGCAATGACACAGAAGCACTTTCAGTTGGCAGAAGACAAAAAACAGTACATAAAAAGAAGGGAAAAATAAATGTTTTAGTAGACTTCATAATTCAGTTGCATTTACCCTTATCTCCCCCACTTATTAATAAACTAAGCTCAGATTTCCAACTAAAATTTTCCACTGGCATAAAAATAATAAAACTTTCTTAAAATGTTACAGTACAGTGATACATTTTATTTCTATCTAATACAGTACCCATGTTGAAAGAACCCAAAGCAATTTAATGATACAGACAATAAACAGTAACTATTCCTCACCCACCCTTTTCTATATAATCTGTGCTATATATGAGAATTGCTGTTGGGATTCTGAAACAGAAATAGCTCCTATGTTTTTTCTTCTAGTTTTCTTAAGATTGATGCTGCCTCACTTTAAAGCTCACTGGAGGCAATTTCCCTTTATTGGGAGCAAAAAATAAACTCTCTCATGAGAAGTTATGAAAGACATTTCCTAAGGTTCCAACTTTTTCAAATAGCTAGGTGGATTTTGAAAGCCCCAAATACTTAGAGGTATTAGGTGTCTTTGAGCCAGGTTTATCTGCCAGAGATCTCCCAAATTAAAGGCCTTCCTGATAAATGGAGTTGTAAGTGAAGAGGTTCTTTCAGTGTGAGATTTGGGTGGACCATTGGATTCAACTGAACTGTTCTCAGATCCAGCAAGGAGTAAATATTAATCTCAATAGTTCCCCCTAAATACACACTTAATGTGCATTTCCATATCCTTGATGGACCAAAACAGGCATTGGAGTTCTTATAACAGCCTGGTTCATATTGAGGTTGTTTTAATAAAGTCTTTATTTCTGAGGTATTTAGGAATGAGAAAACATGGAGCCTCGTTTGGCCCTATGCCTCACTGTCACCATCATGAAAGCCCTTCTGATATTCTTACGGTTCAAAATGCCTGGGACTGACAGCACTGTATCTCTCCCCTTTGCCCTGAAATAAAAACAGTGATATACCACAACTTCAGATTTAGAGCTGAAATGTCTTTTAACAAAGTTTGTAATTGCACATTTTGTAAATGTGTGACTTTAAAAAAAATTACTTTAGAAGTGCCTTTAACAGAATGGAAAAGAAAGGTAGATAAAGATTCAGCACAAGCCTTGCCAGGTAGTTCAGCTAGTTAGAGCATTATCCTAATATGCTGAGGTTGTGGGCTCTGTGGGCTCAATCCCCAGAAAGGGCACACACAGGAATTAACCAACGAATGCATCAATAAGTGGAACAACTCTCTTGCTCTCTCTCTCCCCCTCCCGCTTCCTCCTCTTTCTTTTCCTTCTTCTTCTCTTCTTCTCTCTAAAATCCATCAATAAATTGGTTTTAAAAAATGCAATGGAAGTTAACTTAGAAAGTTAATTTGACCTGCATTTAAAGCAGATATTGAGATAGATACACTATTTTTTCAGGAATAATTTCTACAGTTTTAAATGGAGAGGATAGAAGGTAGTACAAATATTACCTAAATCTTTGAATACTCAAAGTATGACAACTAGATAATCAGGCAACATTATTTATTAAAATGTTCAGATTTTACTTTATCTGTTTGAATTCAGAAGAAGACAAACATTGACATTTTATAATTATACTCACAAAGATAAGTAACATGTGGATTATAAAACTTAAAGGGACTCAAGTGATCACAATTACTATACCAGTAGTAGTGATTTTGAAGCAAGAATGTTTAAGGTATCAATTTTGTCCTATATGAAAAGGAAAACTTAAATAGTCTCCCAAGGTGCTGCAAAAGAACAAAGTCCATCCTTCCACCCCATCAGGTATTCCAATGAAGCTGAAACTGTCCTCATTTGTACCAGGATACTGGCTAAAATTATTCTTGACACTGTGAAGCTTTTCGATACATCTCTCTAAATTCTGTTCCTACCCTTTCTTTTGGCATGTTGCAGAATGAATGTGGGTGACTACGTAGGAAACACTTAAAGAAAAACATAGGGGAGGTGGTGAGTGTCTCGAAGACTAGGCTTTTCTTATTTAATTTTTAATTTTTAAAAACATTTTTCATGCAAACTCCTTCTTCTTAGCCAGATCTCCTTAATTAGCTTCAGAGCTGGGGCGGATTTGAGCACAAGGCTTCTTCTCTACATCATTGGAACTCATTGCCAGAGTGTAAAGAGAAAATGGTTGCAGGTATTTTCTGACCATTCTGGAAGAATTCCATTTTCCCAAAAATATCATAGTATTTTCTAAAGAATCTCCAAAACATTTGAAAAGGAAAAATAAAATAAAATTTGCTACTAAGGATCTTCTGGGAGATGCTAACATTATTCTGCATAGGTCTATAGAGAAATATGTGGTTTGTATGAGAGTGCATTGAAAAAATTATTTTCCTTATGTCTTAGATAAATATATACATGTTTTATGTATTCAGTTCTTAAGGGAAGACCATTTCTTTTTTGTTTGTTTGTTTTTTTGTTTGTTTGCCTCATACGTTTATCTGGAATGGTTTGTACCCTATCCTTCCTCCACTGGGTTTTTGTACATTTAAGATATGTGTACATTCCAGATATAAATAACAGATACATGTCTTTAAACACTAATTTAATACAGATATAAATAACAGAGAGTTGCTTTTAAACACTAATTTATTTCATGTGATTAGTTCATGAAATTTTTATGCAGTGGTGATCTCTCTCTGATGACTTATGATTAATTTTATTCTACTCTATATCAATTTACTAAATATCCACAATACTACACACAATAATCATTATTTAATTTGAGTTGTTTTGGTTACTTTTCCTACCAATTATGTCTAAGTCACCCACAACTCTTGCCATTTCTTTGCTTATTTCATCCTTTCTCTTTCTGTCTCCATAAAGTTGGTCCTTACGATCAGAGTACTGAATTCTTGCAATGACCCCAATTCCCTGTCTCTCAAATGACATTTTTAAAATGCATGCTGATGATAATTGATCTTTTCCAAGCCTTTCAGGAGACCCTTTCTTTTGGTAGAATGTTTGAACCTGATATGTAAGGCCCCAATTTTTCTGAACATAGCCTGTTTTCCCAATCTTTCATTCTAATGTTCATTTCCACATAAGTCCTTTTTTCTTGATAAAATGCTCTGTGGACTGTCTAATTGAACATTACACCCTCACCAACTATCTGCCTTTTGGACTTTGCTCATGGTGTGCTCAGAGTCTGAATTTCCTGTCTCTTCCCCTTTGCTTGTAAATTTTGAGCATGAGCTCCTCTTTCTCTTCCATAAAGCCTGCTATGCTATACTTCTCAAAGTAACCTCATAATTCATGCTTATATCGTTACTTTTTGTCAATTAATTATTTTCTTTCTTGTGGTATTATTTTCTGTTTACTATCTAAACTAAAAACGCCTCAGCATCTCCATTTCCTTTGAATTCCCAAATCACCTAGCAAAATTATGAGGGGCAATGAAAGGAATGCATATCTGAAAAAAGATTGCTACAAAGATTTGATAATAAGATATTGTTTTTTTTCCCAACATGTATTTTAGCCCAAAAAACAATATTCAATGTTTAAATGTAAAATATTTTAAAATACATTATCATTGAAGGTAGGCATTTTGGCCATTTGTAGCTTAAGGGTAAAAAGTTGATATTCATTTATATCTGTACATTTTTGTTAAATATGATAATATTTAATAAATTGTGACACTGTGTTTAAACTCTCCAATGTCATTCCCAAATCACTACTTTCTATCATTCAAAAAAATTTTTTTCCCATTTCTGGATGATTTCAAAGTATATTGGTGATAAATTACTTTGGTACGATTACTTCACGACACCCCCCCCCCCAACCCTTCTCTATTATGCAGCCTGAAAGTCTTAGATCTTCTTTTGTCCCCAAACATATAACTTAACCTTTCTATGTAAAGGTAAATATTTTTCTTGCCAGAGAAGATGCCAAAATTCATGAAAACTGTTTGTTTACTGATACCTAGATTAGAAAAGGAAAAGGCCAGTATTTTAAACCTACATGCATTGGTATGATAAAAGACTAATTTTTCCATGTTAAAATGGGGCATATGGTGGGAGAGTATAATGGTTCAGCCACTTCAAAAAAGGTTAAACATAGAGTTACACATGATCCAATAATTTCACTCCTGGAAATATAACCAAAAGAATTGAAAACATGTATTCAAACAAAAATTTGCATGCAAATGTTCATAGCAACACTATTTTCAGTATCCAAAAGATGGAAACAACCCAAATATCCAAGACATTCTTATTCATACAATAAATGTTATTGGTCCATAAAAAACAATGAAGTACTGACTGATACATGTTACAACATCGATGAACCTCATAAACACTATGCCCAGTGAAAAAAGTCAGTCACAAAATTACACATATTATGTGATTCAATTTATATGGAATATCAAGAATACTCAATACTGCAGAGACAGCAACTTGATTAGTGAGTGTTCAATGCTGTGGGAAGGGATACCTAAAAAGCATAGTTATTGTTTTGTTTTGTTTTGTTTTGTTTTGTTTTGTAGGTTATGAATGTGTTCTAAAATTGGTTCTGGTGATGTTTGCACATATGTGTGCATAAGCTAAAACCATTGAATTATATATTTTACCTGGGTGGAGTGCATGGTATATGTTGCATACTATATATATAAAAACATTTAAAAATTGAACTTATAACTAATTATTTTCCATTTGGATAAATGGCTATTTACATTGAGATACTTGCTCACAAATAATGGAGGTATAAAATAAAAATAATATTTAAGAAAATAAGTTTCAGTGCTGTTTCCTGACATCCTCATCCCATTGAAAAATAAGTGGAGGAACCCTTGCCTTAACTGACATTAGGGCTACAGTTTCTAAGTTGTCTAGGGAAGCACATGCTAACATTAAAGAAGCCAAGGATTCCCCGAGAGCTATCCAGTGACCACAAGTCCAAGGAAAGACAGGAAGTCTATAAGGTCCCAGGCAGGTAGGGTAGGATTAACATGGTCCAGTGTACATCTATTCATTTCAGATTGTATTGGAGATAAGCCATCAGATCTCTCCTTTCTTATAGGGTTAGCAGAACATAGGCTGCTTTTTATTGCCAGAGACAGCACTTATTTGGCTCTTAAACACATAAGTTGCTCAGAAATTGGCCAGATGTTTAGAAGTGATACATGCTCAGGATTGTGAAACCTATAGCGCCCTAAGTGAAATACTAACCCTTTAAAAGCATATAGCTAAATTCAAATGATTGTATTTACAATTTGTATTTTTCCGTATGAAATTTCAATAGCCAGATTTATATCTAAGATTTACAACCTTTATTTCACAGAATGATCTAGTGATCAACAAAGAAGGTTTCATTACATGTGGTATTTACTTATGATACAGCCCCAGAGTGGGCTAGTTTCAAGGCCTATTGATTAAATCATTGAAATATTGTCCCACCCTTCTGGTTTCTGCCCCTGAATGATCTCACTTCACCAATGAGTGGGATGATATTCTACAAGTGTGCTTTACATGGCCAGGAAAGATGCCATGAATGATATCCGGGGCTGCTATGGTTGCCAGATCCTTCTTTCCTCTGCTTCTACTCCCAAACGTGAAAAATAAGGAAATTGCAAATGTAAATACCACCTGTCATCAGTGGAATATCGTTTCCTCCCACCGTAAGAAACTTTCTCTAAAAGATAAGTTCTAAAGGCTCACAAGTTAATAATTAAAAACAAAAAAGATAAGTTCTCCACATTACACTCTTCTAATTAAAGGAATTAGTGAAGGATGGTATTAAAGAGCTCTAGTTCTGATTTATTTTGTTGATTTTCCACTATTGTTTAATGAATAAGATTGTTAATATAAAGGCTAATTAAGTTTTCTGATGACTATAGTAGTATATAGTCCACAAGTGAAATGACTTCCTTTCTCCTTTCACCCACCCAAATTAGAGTGAAAATATTGGCACCCTGGAGGAGGTGAATAAATATAAGAATGCCATCTACCCTTTTCAGTTCTAAGACCTAAATATTTTTAATAGTGAGAACAAAATATGCTATGTGATTTTATACTAATGCTATGTAACACTGATAACATCCATACATATTTACATATTCCAGATGAAAAACAGGGGCAAAGATATACACAGCTCCATTGGTACCAAGCACTGCCTTGCTCACAAATCTAGGTTGTAGTAGAAACTTTTTAAAGCATAACCAGGTTGCAAGCCAGGTCTCCAGCGGGGTCCATAGCTGGAGGCAGGTGAAAGGCAATCATACATTGATGTTTCACTTCCTCCCTTCCTTCCCCTATCTCTGAAAATAATAAAATACTTTAAAAAATAATAATAAATAAAGGCATATATAGTATAATTTGTAAAATTTCCCTCTTTGTCTCACCTCTAAGATCCCATGACTCCCTTCACTCTTGATATGTTTAATATAATAATGTTGATATGATAATATTAATACAAATGCTGAGCTGGCAAATGCTTGAGATTAGCCACAGTTGTTCATACCCCTTCAGATACTTACACATATTACACTATAGAATACTGTGTATGTGCATGTATGTGTGTGTACGCATATTTCTTGTCAGTCATAACATGTGACAGTGCAAAAATTGCTGATCTGACTGATGACTATATTTCTTTCGGGCAAAACTAAAAAGAAAAAGAAAAAAAAAAAATCAGACACATGCCCATGTTTACACTTCTCTTTTCTGTCTCCTTTTCCACACTATTGAGTGGTGCCTTTGATTAGAGTATGTAAACCAGGAAAGAGCAATCAGCCTTTTCCGGAGAGAATAAAATCTCATTGATAACTCAGGTTGTTTGCTCACTTATCTGCAAATGGCTCAAACAAAATATTTCAGTTTTAAAAGGAATGTTGGGATTTTCGCTCTCATGCTTCCTTCAAAAAGGGGTAGAGAATACCCGGTTTCTGTAATCACAAGTGAAACTGTTGATGTTTGCCCGTACTGAGATTAAATCAGGACTCAGCATAATTTTCCACAGTCAGCTCACTGAGAAATAGGCCAACAGGCTGAGAGTTATATTGAATCTTTTATCATGTTATCCTTTTCTTTTTGTTAAATTCGAAAATTTATATACCTGCTCATTCGCTACTGATTTTTTTCAGAAGTAAATAAACTGTTACTAATTCCTTATAATGAGAAAAATTGTTATTCACTTTATCTTATGGAATCCCCCACTCCCCCAAATCCCAAAGACTGAATTAATTCTTTATTTCTATTCACTGTGAAAGGAGTATAACATTCAGCTATGTTTTTACAAGAGAGCAAAGTTGTTCTCTATGATGGTGACTAGTATGACATGGCACATCATTTTGTTCTACAAAGAGAAGTATCCTGGGGCCAGAAAAGGACAGAAATAAACATGAATGACAACATTACCAGATTGGTCATGTACATTAAGTCTTTACCATAAGTGCATAAGGTATCTTCCTGGGGGAGGGGGTTATATAAATACTTGAAGTGTATTTATTTCAATATTCTGACCTTGGAAGATAGAGTTAAACCTAGAAACATTAATGTAGGTCACACTTGATACTTCCAAAAAAGGGGGCATGATTTTATATTGTAGGCATCTCACCTAGCACCTCTCTCCTTGCCCTCTGCCTCACCCCCTATCAAGAGTAATGAAAGTGATAAAATGCTTAGATATTAGTGTACATTCCTGGGTTGCAGATATTTCTATGGTGTCATTGACCCTGAGATGTAAATTCCTTTGAGGTCAGGGCCATAGATGCTCCCACTAAATACCAACTCCTTGAGTGCAGAGAGCTGACTTTGCCTTCCTACTACACAGAACACAAATTTGTTGAATTGAAATTGATTTCATTAACTTTAAGGGAATTTAAAATTTTCTTTCATTTCCCTTCTTATCATTCTTTTTTTTCCCCACTGCAGGGTGAAATTCAATTGTCATTTTATGATGAAATGTAATTGGATTATTATGTAAACTTTAATGGGTCACTTATCTGGGAAGATGAAGCGAGTGTCAGCCATTTACACATTAGTTCACACTGGTGGGTTATATTTCTAATAAAAAGAAAGCCCCCAAAGAGTAGAGGAAAAAAGATAATGATGTTGGACTACTGCAGTGGTGACTGAGGCAGCTGTCAGGCAAAGGGATTGGGAAAAGAGAAGGAAAATGTGAAGGCCTTGGATGCCCATTGATACAAAGCCTGGCTGCAAAGGGTGCAGAAAAAACAGATGTGACCTACTTTTTTATTATACTTCAGGCAGGCATCCTTGGAAATTAGTTTTGGAAATTTAAAAACTGGAATATTTTATGATAAAGTTTTTTACAGTAAATATTAGGAAGATGATTTAAAGAAAGGCTGTTTTATAGATCTATATACACACATGTATATATATACATATATTATATATATGCTATATATATTTATTCACACATGAATGAGTAATGAGTGGTTCAAAATAATTTTCTTTGAATCGGTGATAATTTTACTGACAATGAATAATTATATGAAAAGAAACAATTTTTGGTTAGAGAATTATTTTTCTACATAAAAGTAAAGTCACTCATAATCAAAATTAGCCATTTCAGACCATACACTCCATAAGTGTAGATAAATAAGCAAATCAATCAGTTAAACATCTTTTATTCTTGCACTTATATTTGCACTTCCAGCTCACTTATGCTTTGGTGTTATAGTATAGGAAGGCAGTAGATGTTATCTGGAAGGGATAAGTCCTTTGATGGCCATTAACATATTAGCTTATGTGAGTTCCTTAGCAGAGAGAATCTCAATAGAGCTTGAGATTCTCACAGGGAAAAAAATGTTGTTTTTGAGTCCTATTGCTAGTTACTTGGCATTTTAACCTCAGAATAACATCCCAAGCTCATTTTCACAATTTTCATTAGAATCATATATAGAGATATATCTGTTACACAAATATTCATTGAGTGCCTACTATGGGCAGTAAACATGTATGCTCTGCTTGGTCTATGCCAAACCCTGTTCCATGCACTATATATCTATCTATCTACCCATCCATATGTATAATATATACTCGTTACTACTCAGAGCAGCTTTATGAGAAAGGGAAGATTATTGTCCCATTTCACAGAAATGAAATTTAGGCATAGAGAAATTAAGTTAACTTGTTCAAGGTCACACAGCTATTAAACAGTAGAGTCAGAATTTGCACCTAGACAGTTTGGCTCCTGAGTTTGTCGTTTTAACCACAGTATTATAACAGAAAAACACATAGGATACAATGGGGCTATAAATCAGGAAAGTTGTTGGGGATAAGGAAAGATGTTCTAGCAGGAGCTAAACCTGAATTGAGTCTTTAAAAATATGTAAGAATGAGGATGGGACATGAAGGAAAAGAGCCAAGAATTTACCTTACTGGTCAAGTCATATTTGTTAATGATTTTGTGTTTTACTAAAGAATGCTTCTGTACAACAGATTTGGCTACTCCCATTCAATCAACTACATGTCAATTAAGAATAGAGGAAAAGCTATTTTTCCTATTATACCACCCTTAAATAAATTGAATAATGTGATAGAGCGAGGAAACAGATATCCTGGTTGATCAATTGCATAAGATGAGGTAAGGTAGGGTGTCATTGATTTGATGTAATAGAGAAGTTATAATAAAACATATACTTGATCTACAATATTTGCACTTCCAGCTCACTTATGCTTTGGAGTTATAGTTTAGGAAGGCAGTAGATGTTATCTGGAAGGGATAAGTCCTTTGATGGCCATTAACATATTAGCTTATGTGAGTTCCCTAGCAGAGAGCAAAAAGGCTGAGTGCTAGGCAAGTGAAGCAGAGGACAAATAGGTTATAACTGGTAGAATTTGAAAAGAAGAAAACTAGGAAGAATGAGCCATACCTTAGGGCTGTGTCAGTCAGAGATAGACAACGGTGCCCAGGACAGAAGAGACATAGTCCGGTACAATACTAAATATCTCAGTTGTGTAGCCAAACGTTGCACACAAACACCTAGGAATGTTTACCTTGGAAACACAGTTCCAGGGTAAAGGGGCATTTTTTTTTCTTTCATGGAAACAGAGAGCTGGGACATTCGTCTACATCCTGAATGTGTGGGATAGGGTGGAAACAAACAAACCTTTGGGTACAGAGTTCTTCCTTGACTGATTACACGTATAGTAGAGAAGGTAAGATACTGATAGAGCTTAGAAATCATCCAGTTCCCTAAGTGGCAGGTTTGATATCCAGTATTAATTATTCTTACCAGTTCAGTCATTCTTCCCAATTCACACTTTTGCTGTCCTTGATGCCAGACATTAACTTGCAAACTCTGATCATTTTCCCAAGAGCACAATTCATCTTGTAGCTGTCAGCATAAATGAAGGAGGTAAACCAAGGAAAGTTCAAATGACCAGAACCAGAAATTGAGTTCGTTCTATAATAGCAGAAGAATTGCAGTTTGGGGATTGTATGCTGTAGTGAGCTGAAGCTGAGTCGAGTGTGGATTTGGGATTGGCTATGTCTATGGGCAAGCAGTGCAAAAGAAGGGGAAGTCCAACCAGAATCCAAGCTGTAAATTCACTGGTTTAAGGTGGGGTGATTCTTAGTGGATGTTCATTGGTTAGGCGATGTCTGTCTTCTGTAAATCAGGCACTTAATGGGACTTAGTCTCTTCGTTCTTAAGTTCCATTCTGCTGAGAGTGCATTCATGAGATTCTCCATTTCCTATACTCCAGTTCCATTTTGATTGAAATTCTTCCACAAAGGAACATGCTGACACTGGATAAGATAGGTTCCTCAATACTCTCTCCTTTTCTCCATGAAGAATGACTTTCCCTTTCATTGCTTTCTTCCTCTCACTGATAGACAACTGGATCCACAGAAGATATATGATAAGGATTGTCAGGCTTACCACATAAAAATAATAGAAGATATCCAGTTAAATTTGAATTTTCGATAAACAAAAACACATTTTTGGTAAAAGTGTATATATATCCTAGGCAATACTTGGGATATATCTATGCTAAAAAATTATTTGTTATTTATCTGATATTCAAATTTTACTGAATGGGCTATATTTCATCTGGCAACACCATATATGACAGAGTGAAAAAGAACATTGGCCTTGGTGTTTAGCAGAAGAGGAATTCAGATCTTAACTCTGCTACCTAGCAGATGTGTGCTTTTAAGTAATTTACTTCATCTCTTTGAGACAGTTTCCTTCTTTTAACAGAGATAACACTAAATCTATCACAGGACTGGTGGGAAGATGGAATAAGCTAATGTATGAACTGAATGATAGAATGCTTGCAAATTGAAGGGTCTCAATAAATGGTGGCTCTATATGGGGTACAGCAACTTTCGAGGGGTATTTAATAACTACTAACAGTTATTGATGATGGAGTTTAACTTCTTATCATCTGACAGGGTTTTCTTTGGCTTCCTGCCTAATCGATATCTAACTTTTTTTTTTTTTTACAAATTTCAACATATTTTTAATTTCTGGAGCATTTAGAGAATATTATTTTTATGTAAAACATTTTGAAATCTAACTGAAAGCTGATGTCTCTGTGCAAATTCATCCTCTCAAAATTGGCTGTTACATGCCTGTGCTTGATTCCCAAACTATACAGCCATTGTGCTCATTACCATCTTCCCTTTCTGTTCAACTAGTGCATGTGAATTCCGCAGTACTGCAACTCCCTGCCACTGAGTTCTCAGTCTCTGTCTCTCTGTATCTGTATTTCTTTGTCTCTTCATTTCTCTCTTTCACACACACATGCATGCGCAAGCACACCCATACACACACTCACCTGCATTTACCTAGGGAGGAAAAAGCCCATTTGTCTGTCTCAAAGAAACAAGTAGGTGTTCTAGAGATTTTTAAAATGTATTTTCTATTTCGAAAGGAGAAAGAGAAAGAAGGAAGAAGAGAGATAACCCCCAAGAAAGTCAAACTATCTATTTATTTAGTTATGTGTTTGGGGTTGCATTTTGCATTAATCGTCACCACACATGGGAGCCCTGCAATTTATTATTGGTGGTAAGTGTAGACAGTAGCTATTATTTTCTCTCCCTGTTCTAAAGTGTGGCATAGTGGGACATTTAGATTTATGGAACATGCATTATTCAAAACTCTAGGTCTGGGATGGCTCAGCAGGAAGAATCCAGCTATTTCCATAAGCTTTTTCAAAATTCTTCCTCACTTACTTTCTTCATTTCCATACCAAGGTATTAGAAATTACCTAAAACTCAGAAGTGAGAGAATTCATCATGTAAATCTGTCGGTATGGTATCTTTCACAAATAGGAATGAGTAGGAACCCCCTATTCTACAAAATCCACTAAAAAGCCCTTGAAGAACAAAATAGATTTTTATTGAAGTAATGAGAGGAATGCCTAATTCTCTAGCAGATTCCTTAAGCATTAAAGACCCAAATGATATAGCACCCCCTACCCTAAAATTTGATTTCACTAATAACCAGGAATTATTTGTCATCAATCTTTTTTTCCACTCAATATCCTAGGGTTTCATATATGTGCAAGATACTTGAAAGAAAGAAAAACAAATTAGGATACTGAGGATAGCACACAATAAAACAAAAGGATGGAAATATTTAGAAAATAAAGTATATATATATATATAATATTCTGTACACAGTAACACTAATACATGTAATGTGAATGAATTTTCAAGTATAAACTATTTGGACTTGTCAGAGTGCAATATTTTTAATTGATACTAGTAGTAATTATTACTGTATGTGTATAATTTTATGAAAGACTCTATAAATGTGAATTATATATAATTAAGATATTCACCTTGTTGGGAATAAGAAATCTATCTGAAAATAGTTCTGGACTAATAAGAGGTATAAGCTCTCACAATGATGAGTTGGGAATCATACCAATGGGAAAAGTCTGAAAATGGCCTTGGTAACCTATGAAGAATCGATAGGATAATGTAATTCTTGGCTATAAACAAGGCAGAAAAGAGAGAGCTAATATAGAGCTGTGGCTAGTAACTTTAGCTCAAGATACCTGCTCTATGGTAGTGAGCTTATTTGACAAGTATTTCTCTAGCTTTCGAAAGGTTAGTTTCTGCTTGACTTTCTTCAGATTTGTGAGACTATAAATCTCTTTTCTTTTTTAAAAGGTTTTATTTATTTACTTTTAGAGAGAGGGAGAGAAACATCAATGGGTTGGCTCTCACATCCCCCAATCCAGGGACTTGGCCTGCAACCCAGGCATGTGCCCTGACTAGGAATTGAACCAGTGACCTTTTGGTTTATAGGATGACATCCAATTCACTGAGCCACAGCAGTCAGGGCAAGACTATAAATTTCTTAAGGTCGGGAACCATATTTCACAGTCTATGGCTCTTAAATGCTTAATGTGTGCTATCATCCATACTCATTTGTATTTTTGTATGGCAAATAACCATTTATGGGCAGTTCCCTGAGAGTCAATGCATGTTTTATTACAATTCTATCTGGGCACAACCCAGCAATAAAAGTACCATCTAATGGGTTCAGGCTGGTTCCAGATTCTGTCATGTGAACTGGACCCCATTAGGCCCACGTCAGTATAAACTGCTTGGGATTGAATCTCAGTTATGCTTCATTAGAATATGACCTTGAACAAGTTACTCAAGTGGGAGTAGCATGGTATGTACCCATATCATGAGGTTGCTGTGAGGATAGTGAATAACTATCAAAGCATTCAAAGCAGTACCTGGCACATAGAGAGTGCTACTGTGTTAGCCATTTTAATGACATGCATTTTTGTTGTGTCCTGGGTGAAATGAGATTTCAAAAATATTTTCCCCATCAGGAATAAACAAGGATTTTTACACAAGTGCAGTGAGCATCTCGGGCTCAGATAAGTCGGAATGGAGAAATAATACAACCTTACCTTTCCAATCCAGTTCATAATTATCTAGGGAAAACAGGATGACAATGCAGGCCATTTGAATATCTTTTGATTCTAATTGGAGAGAATGAGAACATGCTATCAGTCAGATATGAAACTGAATCCAAGGTGACCTCCAGGATAGTGGCAATCTTCTGAAAAGAGTTCTTTTTGTCCTTCTCCGTTTTATCACATTGTAGAATATTATGCTCACTGAGGTGAGAAACAGCTTTAAAATGGAACCCCTTTCTTTATGTTCTTGTTTATTGATTGGTGTGTATGGCTGCGTGGTTTGGGATACATAGGGGTTGGTATGGAAGGGAAGGAAACAGGGCAATAACAAATGCTCTGAATAATCACTTGGTGAAAGTAAGATCTCTGAGGCCAATGTTAGCTTAAGGAAGGTAGTAAATATAATAGAGGTCTAAGGGACCTGTTTACATAAAACTCAAGAAAAATTATGGTCTCTCCTGTGATCTATTTAAAAAATAAACTTAAGATTAATGCATAACTGAGTTTTCAATACTGGAAAAAATTGATAGGCTGCACAGAAGCAATATTTTAAAAATACAACTTCTATGAGGGGGACCCAAAACTAACTGGAATTATTTTATGGAGGGCAGGCCTGTTGTAGTACAGGCCCCTCTCATTACATGAGTGTTCTAGGAACCCATCTGTGTCAGTGTAGCAGCTGGCGTTGTTGGGAGAGGCTGCAGTCAGCTTCTGTGAATTTTTTTGAAGACTCAATGCATTTGCCTATTTTATGAAGGGTGATTTACAAGTGCACCTGCCCACACAACACTGTGTTCAGCAGTTTTTGACCAAAAGCAGCATGACTCCCCACATACCCCACCCTTCTTACTCACCTGATCTCACTCCTAGTAATATTTTTTGTTTTCCCAAATGACAAAAAATCCTCAAAGGGAAATGTTTTGCTGATGTGGAAGAGGTGAAACAAAAAAACAGCAAAAGCACTGAAAGTCATCAAAATGGATGAGTTCAAAAACTATTCCGAGCAGTGGAAAAACCGTCTCAATAGGTGTATTGCATCAAATGGAGGGTACTTTGAAGGTGACTGAAGTTTAAACATGTAAAAATAAATATACAATTTTTTATAAATAAATGTCTTTTTTGGCAGGTCTCCCCTCACATATGTTTTTCCTGCTTATACTAGCAATTCATGTTCATTGATGGGGATGCTCTGTTTTCTTGTGTTTAACCATGTGGGTAGGGTTTGTTCCACCCAGTCCATAATTTTCATTGGTTAAGGTCAGATTGCCCTCAGCAACCTCATCTTGGCAGCATGAATATTTTTTAGAGTTCAGGTTACCCATCACAACACATGCATATTACTTGCTCCCACTCTCTTGGCAATTAACCTCCTAGGTATGTGTTTCATTTCTTTTTTAAAAAGTGACCCAGATTAAGTATAACATTTTAAGTGAGAAAAAGGTATGATTTTGTTATAAATAAAATTATGATTTGGATTTTATTTCAAATCTCCTTCCTGATAAAGACCAGCCTGCCACTGCTTATTTTTATCCTACAGAAACACTATCAGATTTTTCAAGGACAGGTTATAACATTCCTTTCTAGGAGGTACCTATTAGTCCTGCACTTAACTAAAGGTCCATTCCATACTGTCATTCTTAACACTATTTTCCTAAGGATATTTGAACATGATCAAGTATAAGTGATTTATCAGCTACTTTGTGTGTGTCTGAAGTCAAATAACAGTCTTTAAGGTTTTTTCTGCATTTTAATATACTTTAAAGAACTTACAGTAATCATACACCTGAAATTTTATTGTTCATCCCATGTTGTTCATCCCATAGTCCAGAACTACTTAAAATAGTAGTTAAAATAGGATGCAATAGGGATATCTGGGTAAGTTCACTAAAGATAAGATAGTAAGATAGTGGGTAAGTTCACTAAAATAGTCCCTACTTACCCTTGGGGGATACATTCTAAACCCCCAGCAGATGTCTGAAACCAAGGATAGTACTAAACCCTATGGTTTTTCTTATACATATGTACTGTGATAAAATTAATTATAAATTAGGTACAGATAGGTTAATAATAATAACTCATAATAAAATAGAATATTAATTACAATGTGCTATAATAATAGTTATGTAAATTTTGCCTCTCTCTCAAAATATTATTGCACTTAACTCATTCTTCTGATGTGATGTGAGAAGACACAATGCCTACATGATGAGGTGAAGTGAGAGTAATGACATAGGCATTGTGACCTAGTATTTGGCTCCTATAAAGGTTACTTGAACATAAGCACTGCAATGCTGCAGGAATTGATCTGATCATCAGGACATCTACTAAGTGACTAATGGGTGGGTAGAATACAGGGTGTGTATATGCTGGATTCATGTATTGGGCAGGACAGAGCTGAATGACATGAGACTTTATTATGCTACTCAGAATGGCACACAATTTAAAACATGAATTGCTTATTTCTAGAAAATTTCCCATTTAATATTTTCCAATGGTGGTTGATCATGAGTTAACTAGAACTGTGGAAAGTAAAACCATAGATAAAGGGAAATTATTGTCTAGTTTTTCTCTCAAATGTATAGTGATTGGTTTATTTTCTATCTTTATTTTACTTACACCCACCTACTTACATCATTATTTCATTTTTGTATTAGTGTTGTTTAACAAACTTGAGTTAATTAACAATTATTGTGAGGCTTTAAGAAAATCTATAGAAGTAATTGTTACTGATTTTTATTTAATCACATGGTTATTTACTTTTTAAATACCTTAGATTATTAATGAACATATGCTTTCAGATTTTACTTATTCTTTGATCCTACACTCAAACGATATTTTACTACTGTATTTGAGACATGTGCTTAGTTTTTTCTCTTTATCTCTCTTTCTTTTCAATTAAAACTAAAGGTAATATTTTAAATGAAGAGTTCTAATAACTCTTCATTTACTAACAAATAAAATAATTATAAATCACTGATATGATCCTCTGCTTCATCTAATCTACTGTTTATTCCTTCCAGTGTATTATTTATTTCAGATATTGCATTCTTTATTTCTGGTTGGTCATTTTTATAGTTTTTATGGGGTTTTTTCCCCCACACAGTTGAGTATTTTTATAATCATCACTCTGAACTCTCTATTTGACAAATTGCTTGCCTCCATTTTATCTAGTTCTTCTGGAGAATTTTCTTATTCTTTCATTTGGGGTCTGTTTCTTTGTCTTCCCATTTTGGCTGCTTCTTTGTATTTGTTTCTATGCATTAGAGAGATCTGCGTAGACTCTACTGTAGGCTTTGTCAGACTCTGCTTGTGACTGGCTCTGGGCAACCAGTTTGGAGCTATCAGTAATCCACAGCCATGTGACTCCCTTGCTGTGCTAGTAACATTGTGGTGAAGTGGTTTCTGGCTGTCCTTAGTTATAAGACTACTCTGTCCAGTTATTTAGGATGATTTCTCTACAATTTAGTAATAATTCCAGTTTAGTCCTGGGAGGATGTTAGTGCAGTTTACACTTACTCCTCCACCATCTTGGGTCTCTTTCTTCCATTTTTTGAAAATAAAATAAAATTTTAAATAAAAAGAGCAGCTAGTATCCGTTGTGTGTTTCCAAAGTGTTTAATTATTTAACATGTTTTCTAAGCATTTTAAACATATTTAATTATTTAACCCTTTCAACAACCATCACTGAAGTTGGAAAGGTTGAATAACTTGCTCTGGGTATTTTGGCTAGTTAATTATAGAGTTAGGATTCAAACCAAGAGAGTTTAGATTTAGAGCTTGGATTTATAACCATTTTCTGACTCTGGCTTTCAACTCTTTTTTGTGTAGTGTAGTTGGGAGTATAGTCTTTAAACAGATATTTTAGAGTGAAATAAGAAGAATTGTCCTCCCCACACTGGGGAGAAGTAAGTCACTTAATATTATTTCTAATTTTGTTAACAGATTGTTAAGTACCAGAATAATGTTTCTATGATAAATTTCCAAGGACTCTATTTACAAAGTTGTTATTATCATGTAATAGTTATAATAATATTTGCCATAACAGATGTTAGGTTTTTTTTTTTTTTTTTTTTTCAATGAATAACACATGATAAAACCAAATGAAGATTACTTTGATTATGGCTTCTGTTAGGTCTATGTAATTGTTAATCTTGGACATTTTTTCCCCTAACTCAGTAATGCTTATCAGGGTTTTGTATACAGTAGATACTCAAAAATATTTTCAGAAATATATGAATTGCATAAGTGATAGAGAAGTTCTTGAATTTCCTCCATACACAGAGATATTTTTCCTTTTTGACTCCCCAGATAACACAACTATTGTTGCAACATTTATTTTATCTTGTGTATATATTTAATTTAGTAAAACTTTAAAACATTCTTTGTAATCAGATAGCTATAGATTCAAATCCCATGGCTGCCAGCAGGGTAATTGTGGGGTCATCAATTTCCACCAGACTCAGTTTTCTCATTGTACCTTCATGAGTGATCACAGTAGTTACTCCAAAGAGTTGCTGTGAGATAAGCCATGGGAAGTGCCCAAAACACTACCCACACAAGGTAGGAAAGACATGTACTATATAAACTACTCTTGAGCAATAGTAGCAACAACTGCTTTCAGATACTGTTGCTTTATCTTTTCCTTCATAGTCAATATGCTTTTTAAATTAATTTTTATTAATTAAATTTACCTAGTGTTAGTCTTAAGTATTTTCTCAGATACAGCCTTTTGCTGGTTTATACATCAGTTCATTTATCATAAGCTTCTTGTAGAAAATGCAGTTCTGAGTAACATTATTAGGTTTATGATATATATGTGTTTATTTTTGCTGATTAAGAGTATAAAAATGATAGAATACATATGCTGTGTGAGAATATGTTTTTCTTATTTTTATGAAAGATCTGTTGCCATGGAGGGACTGTTTCCATTCAGCCCCATGCTGTTTTCTGTGAACCCTAGCAATCCTGCCTTGCTCTTTGGAGACTGAAGGGCTGCCATCATCATTCTAATGCTTGCATAATGGCATATAATGCATGACCAATGTGCCAGTTTGAATGTGGAGAGCTGACATTCTGGCATGTTCGCCTGTGTGTTCCAGCCAGTCATCTAATCCCTACAGTCACTGCTCAGCACAGCTATTGAGTGATCTGTGGAGAACTGAGAGTGAGATTCAGGTGGGTGAAAGGAAAAGGGGTATGGGGTAAAAGAGCAATTACACCAGGCTCTATCTTCTGATATTTAGGCTTCAGATGTCAAGAAACTACAAGAAACACCTAGGTTAAAGGTTAGGTTTTCTTTCCAATCCCAACAGTATCACTAACTTGGAGGACAAAATAATCAGAAAGAGTTTGCCATAAAGCGTTGTAAGAATGGAGTGGAGCAAAAATGAAATATTTGTTGGACTCCTATAATAATCCTGACAATGAGCAAGACATTTGTATAAGCATTATCACATTTAAATCTCACAGCGGTACTGAGAAGCAAGGAACATTTCATCTATTTTGAATAAGAGGATTCTAGCCAAGAGGTGTTAAGTAGTTGGCTAAAGTTCATAATTGAAATCTGAAAAAAAATATTTCTGTCTCTAAAATCCACAAGTGTTTTTAAAGCATAGCACTGCTTCCTTGGGAATTTTGTGGATAAAGATGTGTGCCAGCATTTAAGACTATAATAAACTCTTTAGGGGAGACCCAGTGAAAAATGATACATTTCTATTATGTAGATCTAGGATCACAGCAGAATAAGGTTACTAGTGCACTTCTCCACTGCACTCTCCGGAAAAGAGGAATTGACCTCTGAGTCATGATGAAAGAGAAAGGACATGGTTGAGCAGTAGATAGGGAAGAAATTTGGTCCACCTGACCTTATATTGAAAGTTCTCACCTTGAAGTTGTCCTAAGTCTGCCTGAATAATGAGGGCTGTCATGAAGGAGACTGATAAAGACTGAACGTCTAACTCTGACAACAATAACATTTCATCATTGGTAAAAATGTTCCACAAGGGGCTGATAATATACCAAGGGATCATGCATGACTTATTCACATAATGGCAGTGGCTCCCATTTGAAATAGCTCCTGAAGACAATGGACTATGGGTTGGCAAAGTATTTCCACTCCATCAGCGAAGATATGGTTGTCCAGCAGAGAAGCTAATGAAATAACACTACTTGAATCCTTTCTATTTTCTGTGTCAAAAAGGTGGAAGGATGAACGTTTAAGGCAAGATTTAATGGGCCCAAGTACTTTCATGTGAAATATGGAATTTGGTGGTCCTTCCACACATTGATACATGAAATAGACAAAAATGCAAGCAGAAGATAAAGGTCATTTGTTGTTCTGGAACTGATTGTACAGTGGGGATCCACTTAAATCTCAGACCGTGTGTAGTATCCATTGAACTTTAGCATAACCTCCTGTGGACTTTGTAGAATTCAGGTATGCAATGAAATAGACATTTTATCAAAAGAATCTGATTTACTTTAAACATTGTGTAAAAATCACAAATGAAGTCAGTGCCTTAACTTTAGTTGCAGTGTGAACCTATACAATCAGACAGTGATATGGAGAAATGGGCGTTTTCTCTTACTATGGGTAGAAATAAAAATTGGTGCACTCATTTTAAAAATATTTAAATTTAAAATGTGGTTTCTTTGGTTCAATAATTCTTACTACATAACATCCACACAAGAATAGTCACATAAGTAGACAAAGATATGCATGTATTTGCATAAAGATTCTCATTCTAGCATTCACCACAACGGCAAAAAAGAAATTGTAAACTATCTCAAGTAATAAAAGATTAATTAGGCAAATTTTGGAAGCTGCGTACATTAAACCACTTAAGAATTGATAAAGAATAAGATAGGTTATATCCAGATGTAAACAGATGTTTAATAACATATATTGATAAATAAAAAGAAGCAAACTAAAAATAGAAACTAACATGTGATCCTGTAACACTAAATAAGATAAAGAGTGTGTGCAGGCGTGTGTACATAGTGCTTTACAAAAACAGAAAATTGCATGAAAAATAGAGCTATAAAATAATTTTTAGTAAAATTATAGGGGATTTAAACAGTTTTACATGTTTATATAATCTTATAATAAATAAATATAGTTAGCAATTTAATAAATAATATACATATAAAATAGATATATATTTACCTTTTGCTAAAAAATAGAAATGTATTTATAAAAAACTACCAAGTAAACAAAGGAAAAAGAGCAGTAACCCAGGCCTGGAGCAGTTTTTAAAGCTATTGATTGTGGCAGAAGTATATGAGCAATACTGTTCCATGTGTACTAAAGAAAAAACCATAAAACACAAAAGCACAGGTCAAAAATACTTAGAATTTGTAATTTTTTGATATTTTTCATTTCTCCCTAAATAATTTTCTGCATGTCTTCATATTTTTCTATCATCTTTATATGTTTCATGCTGACTGGTACTCTTACCTGGCTCTTAGATGAACAGAGGATACACAGAAAAATCTCCTATATGAAGAAAAAAAAACAGTTTACAGAGATTGATATCTGTCACCCAGAAGTTGAGGAAGAAAGTGGTTGATATCACTCACATTTCTAGATAAATTTTGAAGAATTGTATTATCAACAATGTCTATAAGCTGATCAATGTCCAAGATGTTGAAAGACAGTTTTAAGAATTAGTATTATGCTTAGTGAAATAAGCCAGTTAGTGAAGGACAAATATCATATGATCTCACCCATTATGGGACAATAATGAGCAAAACTAACAACAAGCAAAACAGAACCAAGTATATGAATACAAGGAATAGGCCTTCAGTGGTCAGGGGAATGGGGTTGGGGTGAGGGGGAGGTAGAGGCAAAGAAGGGGAGCAGCTTAGACAAGAACCTAGTATAAAGGAATCATGGACATGGACAACAGGTGGGATTGACTTTGGGGGGAATGGGTGGGTGGGGAGGGGGATAGAGGGGAGCAAAAAGGGGATGGATGCAATACAACAACAATAAAATTTAAAAAAAAAAAAGAATTAGTGAGAAGAAATAAATACTGTGATGACTGTTATTTTTAAGAATCTAGCTATAAAGAAGGGTGTGCTTGGAAACTTAAATTTGGCTTGCATGTTTCATTTTATATATCATTTATTTGGTAGTAAATATAAATAAATGATATATAAAATGGACATAATGTCAGAACATTTTGGGTGAGTTTCTGCATAAATTATTAGTTGAGAGCATTGAACTTACTCAGAAAATGGTAAGAATTATATTTTAACTTTAGCAAATATTATTAGATAAAGACAATACTGATTTTGAATTTGTATGGAAAACTTGAGCTATAATTTATTTTTCATTTTTTTAAAAATTTTATTGTTGTTGTATTACATCCATCCCTTTTTTGCTCCCCTCTGTCCCCCTCCCC
>PVIW01008125.1:0-64429 GCA_004026585.1 Noctilio leporinus | reverse complement strand
CCCCCAACCCCCCTTCCCCCTGACCACTGAAGGCCTATTCACTGTATTCATATATTTGGTTCTGCTTTGCTTATTGTTAGTTTTGTTCATTATTGTCTTGTAATGGGTGAGATCATATGGTATTTGTCCTTTACTGACTGGCTTATTTCACTAAGCATAATACTCTCCAGTTCCATCCATGTTGTTGCAAAGGGTAGGAATTCCTTCCTTCTTTCTGCTATATGGTATTCAATTGTGTAAATGTACCAAAGTTTTTTGATCCAATCATCCACTGATGGGCACTTAGGCTGTTTCCAGCACTTACCTATTCCAGCACTATTGTAAATAGTACTGCTATGAATATAGGTGTACATATGAACCTTCATTTCTTTAAAGCAAAAACTAGGTGAATATGAAAAGTGAATTTCTCTTTTTAATGGAGCACATATTCCTGGTTAGTCATGACTCCCAACAGTCAAATGTAATACCTCTCTCATATGAAAATGTTATTAATATCAGTTAGGGTCCCATGCCAACCCACTTAAACCCATAACATACTTGAAATATGGACAGTGGTTTTATTTATTGTTGACAGAAACTTAGAATGAGGTTTCCAAATAAAATAGCTTTTCATTTCTACTCATTGTACAGAAATCAATCCAAGACAGGTATCTAAAAGTTGTCAGTAGAAAAAAAAAACCCAAGACTTTAATAGTAGTTTTGTACTTTGTTGGTATTGTTTCCTGTTGTCTCCCTTCTACTCTTGCCCTTCTCTAAACTACCTTGGATGTGATGGTTTTAGATCATTAATTTGAAAAGTCATTCATTCATATGAGTAAATAATTGGCTCCAAGGAGCTACACACAGTGACTGATACCTCTCTGTCTATTTTCTTTTGGAATTGTTTTCCCTATTTTTCACCAAGCTTCTACTACTGACCTTTTCATTCCATAAATAAGTCAAATAATCTCCCAGTGAGGCCTTCACAGATACTTTTGTTCCCCAATTTGCTAAAATATTCTCATCTTTCTGGTCTCATTTTCAAACACTCTTTGTCCTACAGATAATTTTTAACCACACAGTCTTAAGAGGGCCTCTTCCCTTATGGCTCATTATAATTTTTATTGAATCTATCAGAATTTTAAACAAGATATTTATTAGTGTATTTATGTTCTACACTATAGTACTTCAAGCTACATGAAGGTAAGTCTCACATGTGTTTTATACACTGCTATATAAATCGTATCTAGCATGTGATATATCAATCATATATATATATTTTCAATAATATTTTTAATAAATGAATATATGGACATAAATTTGGAACTCAAAAACAGTAAATTTGCATGATTTTGTGTTTGAGTTGCTAACATTTCTCACTGTAAGTACAAATAATTACTAAAATATTGAGTATAGAGTATGAAACCCTTGTTTTGAAATGTATGGGATAAGCAAATGTATGTTGAAGTAACTCCCATTTGAGGCAGTAGGATGTACAGAATCAAAGCATACTATTTTCCAGATGAATACAGCTCTATGTTTCTCCCATCTTCAAACAGGAAATGTGACCTTAGGAAAATATTTCGAGTACAACATAAGCATGTGAATAATTATAGTCTGGTTTGCTCGTAAAGAATTTTCAATTTAGCAAATAGGTAGACCCCCTTTTCCCATTGTTTGGGATTTTCTATCTTATAAAACTTAAACTTTTCTTTCCAAGGAAGGCAAATTTGATTAAGGATAGCTATGCACTGATATTTTGTACTCTTCATTTTTCTATGGTGATGGAATTATGAAACAGCTTGGCTTGGTTATAGATGTACTGGTAAGTTTGCTGATCAGCATTGTTCCTTGAATTCTGTGAAATTACATCACTGGCATGTAGAATCAGTTTTTCAAGGATAGCTCCCATAGACAAAGAGTACAATATGTATATTGCCCAGATTCCTGTATGTAGTAAGGGGCTGAAGCATTTTTAACTCACTGTGCTATTGTGCCTCTCCTATACAAGGACTAGGGGAAAATATTAATTAAATTAATTAATTAATATTAATTTATTTGGAAAATATTAACAAGTATTTGAAGAAAAGTGGAAGTATTTTGAATGCCAGAATAAAAAAAGACATGTCAATTACAGGCAGTTTTTAATGGAAAAACCAGATAACTGATGATGTTGTATCCACATTTCCATTTGTGTTGATTCAGACATGTTGGATATATACACAGACATGTATACCCATATATACAAAATCATATATGCTATATTTTTCTATTTTAAAATATATTTTATTTATTTTGCTATTACAGTTGTCCCAATTACCCCCACCCCTGCTTTGCCCCCTCCACCCAGTGCCCCCCTTAGTTCATGTCCATGTGTCATGTATATAAGTTCTTTGACTTCTCCATTTCCTTTATTCTTCTCAACATCCCCGTCTATTCTCTAACCACCAATGTGTGCTGTTTTTCTTTTCACATCCAGACAATTCACCATTTAATTGCTGCCTTCTGTCAGCTTCTCAAATCATATTAGTACAAAGTTTTCATTATTTCAAAATGCCTATGTTAATTTATTTGTTTAAAGAATTACTCTTTTAAGTAATATGAATTGCAATATTACCAAACATATGCACATATACACTTATACACATACATGTTTTTGCCCATATTTAAAGTACATACTGGATTTTGAGAGTTAATGCAAAAAAATTTAAAATATGCTAATAGCTTATATAACTATTACATATTAAATGATAGTATTTTAGATATATTTTAGCAAATTAAGCAGTCTTTTCTCCTTCAATACTTATTTTACTCTGGAATGCTATTTTTGTGAAACAGTAATAGTGTATTGCAGAACTCACTTTCGTGAAAGTTGTCCTAGAGACAGTGCCCAACACATAGTAAAAAATGAATTTGGTTTTTAAGTCAGATCCTCCCCACTCTAATAATATAACTCAACTTTATTTTAAGCTACTGGAACTACAACTTATTCTTTTTGGAGTTTTCCATCTTAAATAGTAGACTGATTTTTTTTGGCTGTGCACAGATCTTACTTCTTTCAATACCCTCTGTTTTCAGTTAAATGTTTGATTATATATAATCTTTAGGCTTTCCTTTATACTTCATTGTGTGTTTAGTATTTATTAGTTTTCTTTTTTTAAAAGATTTTATTTATTACCTTTTAGAGAGAGGGGAAAGGAGAGAGGCAGAAAGGGAGAGAGACTTCAATGTATGGTTGCTTTTCACCTGCCTACAGATACGGAACTGGCTGGAGACTTGGCTTGCAACCTGGTTATGTGCCCTGGCTGGGGAATTGAACCAGCAAACGGCCAGGGCTGTTATTAGTTTTCTTAAAAAGCATTTAGACACAGATTTTTCAGGAAGAAAAGGGACAAAAGCTATAATAATATTATTGTCTAAATAATCATTTTATTAAAATCATAAAAGTTGGCCCTGGCTGGTGGCACAGTGGATAAGGTGCCAACCTTCAAACCCAAAGGTTGCTGGTTTGATTCCCAGCCAGGGCACATAACCAGGTTGCAAGTCAGGTCTCCTGCCAGGTCCATAGCTGGAGGCAGATGGAAGGCCACCATACACTGATGTTTCTCTCTCTCTCTGCCTCTCTCCCTTCCTCTTTCTAAAAACAATAAATAAAATCTTTAAAAACATTTTAAAAGTAATTATGTTTAGAAAATTAAAATAGTTCAGAAAGGAAAATAAAAATCAGAAACTGGCCTTTTTCTCACTACAAATCAAAAACTAGTACTTCTTAAAAAGACTTATTTACTCAATTTAACCAAGCATTATCATTAAAAAAAAACAAAAAACAAAAAAACAAGAGAGCTTTTCTTAAATAAAATTTACATTTTATCAGGAATCACTATAAAATATGCAAATTTACATGAATGTATTGTATGCTTTTCAATTTTACTCTTAAGTAAACAATTGGCCCTGTCATGGTGGCTCGGTTGGAGCATTGTCCTGTGCACCCAAAGGTTGCAGGTTTGATACCTGGTCAGGGCATCGACTACATAAGTTGTGGGTTTGATGTCTGGTCAGGTCACATACAGGAGGCAACCAATTAATTTTCTCTCTCACATTGGTGTTTCTCTATTTTACTCTCCCTTCCTCTCTTTTCTAAAATCGGTAAACATATTTTCAGATGAGCGTTTAAAGAAAACAATTGAAGAGTATCTCACTGTATAGGTATGTCATATTAGGCATCTAGTTTTTTATTGATTGACATTTTTGGTTGTTTTTGGTTTTTTGATTTTACAAAATTAGCTGCAATATTATAATTCTTGTGGGTGCACCTATATATGTATATTTTTGTATAAATATGTTACAGATTCTTACAGATTTTCTATCTAGTAGTATATACAGTTTTATTTTACTTTTAACTTTTTATTGAATTTATTGGGGTGACATTGGTTAATAAGATTACATAGGTTTTAGATGTTCAATTGTATAGCATCTGTATATTGTATTGCATGTTGATCACTTCAAGTTAAGTCTCCTTTTATCACCATTTATCCTCCCTGTACTCTATTCTACCTCCCCACTACACTTTTAATTTTAAGACATATTGCCAAATTACTCTTAAGGGAGACATTGATTTATATGCTCACCAACAGAATATGAGAATCTCCATTTCCCTACACCCTATTTATCAATAAATTTAAAATAAACTACCTGATAGGCAAAAATTAATTTCCTAATTTAATTATTTAGCTGTGAATGAATTTGGCATCTTATATGTTTATTATTTTTCTTACTGTAAAATCTTTCCCTATTTTCATGGCCCTATGCTATCCTATTGATTTCTTTGAGCTTTCTATTCTTTTTTTCCTTAATGTTTTTTTTTATAAAACATTCTTGGTTATAGTATTGGCCTACGCTAACAAAACATTGTAAGCAGTTTTGTTAAAAGGGGTAAAGGTATTCCTGATTCTTTGTTGAAAACTTTGCTCAAAAGTTTAGCAGAGAGGAAAAAGATTAGATGGCATACTCTTAAGAAAATATAATAAGTGGGAGGGAGATAAGCTAAATTGAAGAATGAAGGTCTTATTACATGTCACTTCTTTTCATTTTTCTTTTATAGGTTTTACTACCACTTTATATTATACATGGTTGGGCAAAAGTAGGCTTACATTTGTATGAAAAATAATACAATAATTAATAAATAATAACAGAATAAACTCTGTATTGTGTATACTCACAACTGTAAATCTGTTTTAGCTACTCTGTATTTTAGCATGCAAATTTATGAGTATATTGTAATATACTTTGCCATGTTATCTCTAGAACTGTTAATTAATTAATTAATTAATTTATGCTTCTGTTTTGTTTATTTATTTATCTTAAAGATTCTACATATGAGATAATAGAGTATTTGTCTTTCTCTATTTGGCTTATTTCACTTAGGTCCACCCATGTTGCCACAAATGGCAAGGTTTCACTCTTTTTTTATGGCTGGTTAATAGTCCATTGTATATAAGTATCACATCTTAGAACTGTTATTTTTTAAGCTCGGCTTTAAAAAGGATTTACTGAATAAATCCTCCATGTTCTTTGATTTTCTTTTTAACTTTTGGCAAATCAGAATCAATGAGAGGATTTCTTAAAAGATTTTATGAGTTAGACATAACTAAAATATTCCATACTGTGCTCTGCTTATAATTAAAATAAATGTTCTCCCTTTTACTTATAAATTTAGCTCTGAAGAAACAACTGAAGCAATTTAATCATTTCCTTTTTCTCCATTTATATACACAGTAAAAAGTTCCTTATTATTCTTCATAAAATGGCAACAAAAACATATCCATTGAACCCTTAATTTATAAAGTTGTCTTCTTTTTAATTAAAAAAATTATAACATGTTTCAACAATGTAATTATAAAACACTTATAAACCTCATGGAAATTTGAATTTAATTTTTGATGTGTGATTGATATTACCTAACAATAATGATATTTTGAGGTTAATGTAGCCTATAAAATCTTTAGTAAAATATTTATATAGCACATATATTTCAATTTATATATATTTTTTAAACTCCTTTTTTATTGTTTATGCTTTTATAGGTGTGCCCATTTTCCCTCCCTTTGCCCACGTCCACCCACCTCCCAACCCCTCTCCCCTGGCTTTCACTACACTATTTTCTGTGTGAAGAATTTCAGATTTAATATTAATCCTGTGGATTATTTTTTTTAATATAGCTCATAAACTTTTTGCATTTCACTGAGATCTGAAAGTTGACATGTTTTTTTGTAATTTTAAATGGTATATTTTAAAATACTTCAGTTGTTTCCATATATGAAGCCTACCATAATATTAATTTCATCCTTCTTTGTTTCATGCTCAGTGTTCATGCTATCATTGCTAGTCCCTTAATTTGAAGACATTGAATTTATTTTAAAAAATAGCATCCTTTGGCCTGTCATCAGTTACTTTGAATGCTTATTTTATACAGAGGCAACTAATTGGTTCCAAATAATCAAAGTTATTGTTGCCGTTAAGTTATGTAATCTGTATTTACTTTCTAGACATTTCTAAATTTCACCATAATTGAGATTTTTCATAACATTACAAAATTTGTGTATCCAGTTTTCCTCTCAAATATTTTAGTTAGAATGAAAAATTTTGACTAAAATGCTATAAAACTATAAATAATGGAAAATGAATGTGAAAATTTAAGCCAAAACTTCCCTATAATGTGTAATGTTCAGTAAATATCTATATTTAGAAAATTAATAGGAAGAAAGGCAATTTTTCATGTTCTTTCTAGAAAAATTATTTTAATATTATAAGATCTTAATAATATATTCCAAATGTAATCACCAGGACCTTTATTTCTCCCTATATTAAAACACTAGTAGCAAACATAATATTTAAATAATAAAAAGTATGGGACAACTTTTTTGTCACCTACAAATTTTAAAATGTTAGTTATGTATAAACTAAAAGCTAAAAAATTATTTTTGCTACACTGTCTAGATTATTTACAGAGTCCCTACTTTTGCTAATTACCTTTTGATTTTAAAATATGTGGTATAAGGAGCTCAAATTTACACTATTATTAAAATAAGGAAGTTACTTCTTTTGTATAAATCCACATTATTGAACTAATGACCCCTCTCATCATAAAACATATTTTAAGTGCACCATGATTTCTCATTTATTCATTCATTCCACAAAGATTTGCTTATTTTTCTAATAGTTACTAAGCACATACTACGTACAAGATATTGGGATATTGACAGGGGAGAAAAGATTTCTCAACTTATAGAAAAGAAAGAACTATAGATGCTTTAAAAAATAATATAGTTAAATGCAAGGTCAAGAGTATCCATGGGGGCCATAGGAACAAGCACACATACAATCCAGCCTTAGTAGGAATAGTATATACTATGTGCAGACAACTGAGGGAAGAGGCCTGAGAGCAGATGTAATGATGCTTGGGGTCCGGGAGAAATCTCCATGGATTCTAGAATATACAAGGCAACTGACAAATGTTAGGAGGGAAGAATGACACAAGGAAATAGCAAAAATAATCAAGTGCAAATTAAAACACTATTTTAAAGATGGAGAAAAATATCTTCTATAATTTTGGGGGCATGATCTCATATATTCTATCATTGCTAAACCATTTTGCTCACAAAATTGGAGTATTTTTCCCCTAAGAGATTAATCTGTAGTTCTTTATTCAACTTGTTTAAGGAGATATTAGTAAGGAATTCAGGTGACCATGTCAGCTTTATGACTTCAGGACCGGAAGTGTTTCACCTTAAAGAAATAAAATGCCAGAATGTACAGAGTTAACCAAGTCAAAGTCTGGGTGTTAGAACCAGTCAACTTGGGCATGAAGTCAAAGTTCTTAGGTTTTGAGTGCACAAAATCCTGCTGCTCAGCTTTTTGTAATTTTAATCTGTTCTCAAATAAAATAAATTTTATAATGCTTCAAGCTCACAACTAATTCTTTTGACATCTGAGAAAACGAAAGTTTTTCTAAAGATACATTTCACCTGCTGACTTTCTCTAGTAATACCCAACTCAGTCTACATGTTTCTTTCTTTTCTTTTTTTTAATTGTGCTACTTCAGTCAAAAGCTGACATAACTGTCGAAACACAGTCACTGTTACACTAGTCAGTCATACTCCGATAATGTGTCTGTCATCATGTTAAAGCAGTCATTTGCTGACATATTTTTATGGCCATGAACATGTTTCAGAAACCAGCAAAAAGGATTGGCCTTTAAAAAATAAGCTAGAGTAGCATTTCCTTCTAGTGAAATGACATATAATTTGAAATAATAGTGTGTCAATAGTGACTATAGGAAATTGCTAGAAAGTGGACATTTCCAAGTCCACTTTTATCTGGGAAAAAGTAGTTCTTCTTAAACCAGCAAATACTTCATTAAATTAAAAATATTTTTTTTTCAGATTTTGAAAATGTATATTTATTGCACAAAGTTTGGAGTTCTGAACTTCTCTAAATATGTACAATGCAATTTAGAAAGAATAAATGTTAATGCTGTACAAGAGAGCATTTTATTTTCAATATCTCTTCATTTATATTAGAACATGACTAAATTGACTTTTGCATTTAATTGAGAAGTGTAAGAATAATCAGGGAAAATTTATAAATAGAAACATAAATATCCACATAGATCACCTGTGCTCAAAGGGTTATTCTGAAAAGTCTTAACATGTCATAGATAAACTCTCATTGTTTAATAGGGGGAAACAATTTGAAAATAATAAAGGATAGACAAATCCAAGAAGGCTATATACAAATACACACTAATTTTTACATGCCACTGAAATTGGCAAAATGAATATTTTAGTGGATCCCTAAGTAGCTATAAGAATGACATCTCTTTGGAGTGAAGTATTTACTCATAAAAAATACCTGGTACTTCTCACTCTGCATTCAACTTTATACAAAAAAGAGCTCACATTCTTTTCCTAACTCTATTGTATTTTGATTCACCAGATTATTTATAGACAACCCTAAGAGCTTATTGTTGAAATATGAAAACCATTAAATATGAAACTATGAAAATGACTTACTTTCTAAATTGCTTATCCAATTAGGAAACAAATCATGGTCCTGAAAACTTATGAGCATTGGTGCACTATTAGAGTTGTGGGTAAAAAGATCACGTACTTTTATGTTAAACATCCTTGAAATTACAAAAAATTTTGTATCCAGGAAGATTTAATTCTTTTTAAGCATTTTTAAAACAGAATTTCAGTGTTTTCTATTAACACAGACATTTAAATCTAGTATCATCAGCTTTCTAGAAGCATGGAAAACCAAACTGTTTTAAAGATGCTTATGTCCACAGGAGCAATTTTTACAGAAGAAGCATTATTTCACTTGGCTCCTTTGTTCATTAAGCTAATTACTCTAGTCTACATTCATGCCTTTCATCTACCTTGTTTCTTGAGCTTGATCCTTTCCCAACCCTGAATCGACTGTTACTGAACAGTTGAAGCTGAACAGGAAGGAATTGCAGGTGTCAACTCACAGTTTACAAATATGACATCTCCTCTGGCATAGCTGGAAATATGAAATATTGATTTATGTGCAGTAAAAGGTCTTATAAAAATGATCACATACACATGAGAGATTAATGCGCAGGAGATCAATAGAAATTTCATTCTTGACGCTAGACTGTCACCTATGGTGAAATGCTAAAATACAGAAATCAATATTATCTATGAAATGTCAAATTTATTATAATTATGAGGATGAAAGCTGGCCAAGTGGCTCCCAGGAGAGAAGGAAGGATAGGTTACCGCGCTGAAGCATCCTTCATGTCCCTTGTTCACTTGCTGCCAATTTGAGAGCAATATTGGTGCAGGGGGTTTTCAGGCATTATGTACCGCTGCGTAGTAAATTCCTGCTGGAATATTTAACTCTTGAAACTGACAATAATACAAGTGTCCACATAGTCAAAAGGTGCACAACTTTTAGCTCCAAAATATGGAGAACATTTTAACATAGATTTTAATGTAGTATGTGTACCACAGCCCATTGCTTAGGAAAATTGAGCTTTTACAGACAGAAGATTTATAAGATCATGGCGCATTTTTATTTAAGCTCATGCTCTATTCTCACCAGTAGTAGTAGGAAAGAGGGAAATCTTAAATTATCTATTAGTAGGCTTCACATTTTCTATAGTTTCAGCCATTAGCTTGATTCTTAGAAATTGCCATTCAATTTCCACTCCTATGCAGCAATTCTTTAAAAAAGATTTTTATGAGTTTGTGGCAGTCTACCAGTCTCATGTATCAAGTTTAATAGAGTCTTTGAAAAAGTAACACAAAGCTAAAAGTTTATGAGCCTATAAGAAAACAATAAAATGAGAGTATTTTGTCTTTCCTTTTAAGTGGGAAGGGGGATTTTTACAAGTTGAGGGTAAAACTATAAAAAACCTAAAAATTTCTTTTCACATATTCTCCATGTCTACAGAAAAGCAAAGTATTAAACCCTTGTCAATAGTAAATTGTTTCTTCTTATAAGTGTGGGTTTTACTAATGATATTAATGATTGTTATTCAGTTTTTCTTGGAGTGATTGGGGCTTGGTGCAGGTGCAAGGGAGGATGAATGCACCTGACCAACTAGTGAGTTAGTGATTTTCCCGAAGGGAAATCAGATTCTATTGTAAGTGATATAGGTGATGAATGGACTGTGCTATTTTCTGTCAATGAACACTATTAATAAATCTTTATACAAATTTTAATGGTTCACAGTTTTGTGTATGAGGCCTGTACTGAAAGTATTGAGCCAATGTCAATCTAATTAAAAGTTTGCATGGCCAATACTTTCGGGACAGATCTCGGAGGGGCATGCTGGGCCAACCACGATGGCAAGACATCATGAGAAGCTTGTTCATTTTGCTTCTTGGGTGTTTTCATAAAGAAAGTCCTCAGAAATTCATGAAATGAGTGAATGAGACAGTAATTCACTCCATGGTGCTCTGGTACCAGATGAGCTGTAAGGGATCCAATTTCTTCTCATTTGGACTTAATGTTCTATTGTCTTCTCTTAGGGTTCTCTTTTCTTTCCCTCTTTTTGCCCAATATAGATAGCTCTTTGGTAACCCTCACTTCTGGTTGGAACATGGACTTGAGTACTAATTGCTACATATCAAAATTTCAAAACAAAATTTGCCTAATGTCCATGACTTTCATTACGCATTCCTCACTAAATTTTTAACTGGAATTGTGCACAATGTGGGAATTTACTTTCATTAATGATAACATTATTTTATAATCATTATGAATTTGTTAACTGTCTTATTTGCTATTCTATATATTTTTGAGTCTTCCTAGCTCTAAATTTATTTTAGAGCTTTGTTTTTTAATTCTTAGGGAGATGTTACTTATCTAGATTTAGTTGAAGAAATTTTGACCAAAGATACTTAAACACTAATATCTAGAATATGTTCTCAATTTTTAAGTGATGGTATAAAAGTTGAGCAGCATCTAATTAGTGACAATCAAGTCCCTTTCCCATTAGTAAATTACCATTTTATCAGAGTTTCATTTTTTCAGTGCTATTGTGTAAAGCTATTGTTTCTTGCATGACATATATTTTCCAAGTTACTTGTTTGTTATTCACCAAGGAGCACCTACCATAGATGCCATAGTGCTGGCAGAATTAGACATCTCTTACATAAGAACACAAAGAGGAGTCAAGGTAGGGCTTATAAATGAGAATAAGACCCCAAGCACATATCATTTAAGTCAATGAGTGTTAGTTGAATGTCTACTATATGCAGGGAACTGGAATAAATAAAAAGGGCACAGAAAGAGCTCTCAAAATGTGCACAAAATAGTACAAGTTTGGTGATATTTAGAAATGGCATATATTTAGAAAAGGAAATTTCAAGACTTGGAACCTATACAAGCTATCTTGATTCCTTGGGTTGGGGCATTCTCAGCTCAAATAAAATCCCATTTTTATACCCTTGAGTAAAGAGTCAGTCCACAGACATGTGAGAGACATAAAATATAAAGTTCCTTCTCTTCTATTATTACTAAACTATTTACTCTTTCTAAATATTATCTCTTTTGACCAGAATTATAGGATTATTATTACTGCCAAAGATGATGAAGGACTCATAAACTTTCCTCTAGTTGGTAATATAAACACTTTTTAAAAAAGAGATAAAGATTTATATACTTTTTTAAAAATGCTGTAGCATTTCCACAATTTATAAATAGAGATTTGGGAAGATTTTCCACTCTACACAGCTTCTTAAGGCTCCCCCCACCCCCTTCTGTACCACAAGTACCCAAAGCAGTTAAAGTTAATACTTAATGCAACCCAGTTGAAGAGATAGGCATTTCTTGCAGTCAGGTCTCAATTAAGAGATAAAAGACAAAAAGTGCAAAGCGCTTGATAAAGCTAAGAATACAAGGCCAGCTATGGATGTGCTTGAAGCTGTCCATAGCGATAACTGGATAGTCAGCTGGAATCTTCTTGAATTGAAGTGGGTGCTCTAACTTATCAAATTCCACATATGGGGAAATTATTGGTGCCTACAGTGGTGATTAACACTAACCCACTGGGTCAGAAACAAGCTGGGATAAAGGTGAAAACTGTATCTGACTATCAACACCAAATACATCCATTTAGAGAAAGATAGCAGAGGGTTTTTTTCTTTTTTTATATCTTCAGTTGTGCAGGTTGTCAGGCCGGTCACACAGTTAACGCTGCATATAGAGTGCTCTCTATAATGTGCAAATTGCAGTGCACATTAAAATGTAATCTACTTTAATAAGTCACATGAAGATTACATTTTAAGCTAATTGTTTGCATGTTTATACTACACACCAAAAATATTTTCCTGCTTTGTTTACAGTATTTTCTCTTTGCCTTTAAAATATAATGATTGCCACTATTAGCACTAAATAACCCCCTTCTTCAAATGGTTGAGGGTGATGTTAATGGAGATTCAAATTTTAGATTTCTGAAATCATGGTTCATAATACAATGTTCAAACTGCTTAAATCTCATCGAATTTCCCAAAGTTAAACTTCTTATGATGTTATGATTATCAAAAACCTCACTCTGCATCAGTAATTAGGACACTTGACTTAAATTATGAACATGGTTTTACAAAGTTGTTCACTTTCTAATTCCTGTGTAGACAAAAATAATTGAAAGGACACTCTTTAGAAATACAATAAATATCATAACCTGGGCTTCCTAACAAATCTATTCACTTGGAATATGGCCAGTTATCAATGATTTATTAGAATGGGTGAGAAAGAAATTAGAGAAAAACTGAAGTGACAAATAATCTCAAAATTTCACATTGTTCAATCACTTAAAAGTGCTTTTTCCACTCAGCCACCAATAAAATCATTTACAAGTGATGACGTTTAATTGAAAAGATTTTTATCTTTTCTTTCTCCTTTTATCCATCTTGGAAAGAAAGTACCAATGAATACTAAAATAACCCACTGAGGTCAAGAATCCTTATTAGTCTATGTAGATATTGTGCACTTAGCAAGAAGAAAAATGACTAGCCCAATGTTGGTAACCAATAAATATTTCTTAAACAAATGGATGAATAAACAGAATTAATAACAGCTGAATTATGAGTTGAAATAACTATGCATTTTTAAAATCTGAAAATTGCAATGTTCAACACTTGCTGTAATATTTTGGTTTATTTTGTGGAGTGCCTATCCTTGAACAGACACATGGCTTAATCACATATGACCACTTATTTAATTATATTAGTGTCACTAATATTTGTCACATTACCAGAACGATTCCAGTAGTCTTTTCCACTGGAGCCATGGGATGCTAGGATAATATAATTTGTTTCATCAGTGATCTCTGCATTAACAGGTAAAATTTTCAAACTTCTTTTATTGAGATAACTCAGTGAACATTTTTATCTGCTTGAATGTTATAACATGAAATTCTGATATTCTGAAAAAAGAGTGAAGTTAAATATTGAGAGAAGTATTTCAGTTCTGGAGGATATAAAACTCAATTGCAATAGGCTGTAGAAGAAAGAAATATTAATTTATATATGTAACTGAAAATTTGCCAGAAGGACAGAAGGCAGAACTAGGCACAGGAGCTCAAATAATATTTTTGGAATTCATACTTCCTTTAACTCTTAGCTATGATTTCCTCTGTGTCAGCTTCCTATTCATGTAGCTCCTCCCACAGGAAGGATAGATGTCAACAATCCAAGGCTGAGTTGTTACTAACTTGAATCAGTTGAAAGAGAACCCCCATTCTAACCTATCCACTAAAACGTGCAAGTTAAGCTTCATTGACTTGCTTGGGTCCTGTACTGATCCTTGATCCAAACACTCTGGCCAGACACATGGAGTATGCCATTTCCAATGTCTGGATCACAAGTGCTAGCCTAATTCAATTTGTGTTGTTGACTGTGAGCTGTGAGGCTCTCTCTTGGATTTTGTATCTAATGTTTAGATTAAGGAATAAGATTAGTATGAACTGAATTACAAGAACAGGTATGAAGGAAGATGACAGTCTAGCAATTAATAGGTGCATTTCCAGAAGAAAGAATGAACCTTGGAGTGATGGGAACTATAGATGCACATTGAAAGAAATGCAGATGAACAAAAGGAAATGTTAGAAAAAAGATTACAAAGAATAAAAACCTAGAGAAGCACTGAAATCCAATCTACTAAATGACTAAAGCTTTCTCAAAGTCTATCCAGTTATTATTTTCAACACTCTAGAGCATTACTCAAATATCCTGCTCTGTCAAAATATTTTGCATTCTATTCAATTATGTAGTTGAGAAATATGATCAATACATTATTTTTGATGTTGGTCAAATTAGGATAAGACCCAGCATTTACAGACTTTCTTGCTTTTAATTTAATCTGGATTTTGGCTTTGAAGGCAATTGAGAGTCAAAGCTGGTGATGAGCACAAGTGGCACATTTCCCCATAAAGGAGACTCGCCAGCTGGGGGCAAATGCTGACTCTTCACACCACATTGGATTTGGCTGCCCTTGGAGGACATTATTTTTGATGTCAGAAATGAAATTGCATTGTTAAGTTAGAATGGATGGAGACAAATGATTGCTTTGATGAGGTTCAGTAGATTAGCTACAATAATATTTAATGATAAGATCTCATCAATAACATTAAGCAGCATTTTATTCTAGACTCTTAATATAACTTAGTAGATTAATCTGAAAGATTTGGAGTCTAGAATAAATTAATTTTTAATATAATTTGTGAAGGAAACATTTTATACTTTAAACTTGGTATAGAACCTTGTCTTGTTTAACTTTGTTCTGTCCTTTGGCAACAACTACTACTGAAAGAGAACATTATTCTTTATATTCTATAATTTTTAGCAAAAGAAGATCTTCTTTGCATCATAACTTTAAGCACAATTTTATGAGAATTTCTAAATTCTAGACCTTAGAACAATAGTGAAGCCCCTATTATCTTGGTATAATTGAACAGACTCAGGATTATAAAACCATTTTATAAATGATCTTCCATAATTTCTTCCTGATTTATCATTACAAATATATGGTATTTTTCTTCAGCGAATCATCAGATTGTACCAAATTGTGTCAATCCTGGGAGCCTATTGTAATTATTTTCTAAATTATCTCAGATTAAAAATTATGCCTTTGGGGCATTTTGTATATGAAATCAAGATTATATTACACAGTTTGTACTGAATTTTAGATAAGACATTACATTTCACTTTATCATGAATTGTTTCCACATTTCCGAGTAATCTAGTCTGGACAGACTATATGAGCAACCATCTTGGTGCTATAATTAAGGGACAACCAAAAGGCCCACTGGACTAGTCAAACTTCCTTCATCACAATCTCATGAAATAAGTACTGTAATTCCTATCAAGTGAGCTACCTTATCCTTAACTAATTATTTCTAGAAAGGCCTATGAGGATAACATATAGGGTCATTAACAGAGCCATTGACATTTGAAGCCAGCAAAGGTATGGTGGCTGGAAAGGAAATGGGTGAAGGATAGGGTCTTAAGCCCTGTGGTTTGCAGAGGAAGATCCTGTTTAATTGCAGAAACAGAAATAATTTTACTATATTGCCTTCTTCATCATGTTGTGTAGATGAGACACTCACTGAGATGTTATAAAAAGAGAAATTGGCTTGAGATATAAAGATTGTATACAATATTGAATACATGTAATCTTGGAAGATATGCTTCTTTGTTATAATGGGTTTCTGTTTATTCATCTATTCATTCTTTCATGTGATAATAGATATTTTTCATGTTTACTGTGTATTAGCTAGTATTCTAATTGAATTGTTCAATTTTGCTAATTTTCTTTGGAATCAGCAAGTCCTTGGTACTTGCGTGTCATTCTCACATTTTGGATTTCACATACTCGAAATTCTCCCTTTAGCCTTTTTTTTTTTTTTTAATCCCAACACTTCTCTGATTGGCATATACACTAATGCTCCACGGTGTTTAACTGAGAAACAACTTCTTTCTTTATTTAGTCCTTATTAACATTAGAGTCTGGATGTGATTTAAAAAGGTAAATTTCTTTAATTCACAGGCATACTTAAACACTAATCAAGGGCCTATATATGTACTCTGGTTAATATCCAAATAAATTTGTCATGAACACTATCCTTCAGAAGTTTAAAGCCTAATATAATACATGTTTTTAAATATTCAAGGTCTGTCTAGAACATATCCAGCCATGTAATATGAAAAATGGAGACATTTACTAAAGAAAATACAAGATACAAGAAACATTGTACATAGGACAATGATGCTTCAGTTCTCTTCAATGTAGGCACCTTGGGACCTCACACAGTTCTCCCAATCCCCATCAGCTGCCCCATCGTATTTTCCTGGATCTCTTCAATAGTCTGAAATCTCTTCCCTTTCAAAGGTGATGTTAGTTTTGGGAAAAGCCAGAAGCTGCAAGATATCAAATCTGGGCTTTAAGGGGGCTGAGTCCCCTGGCTGATTTGATATTTCACCAAAAAAGTCTGCAAGAGACATGATGCATGGGCACGTGCATTGTCATGTTGAAGCTGCCAATCACCTGTTGTACATAGCTGAGGCCTTTAGCCATGGAGGAATATTTAAGCTGAACTCAAAATCTGATGCAGGTTCATTGCTTGACTTGCTCGGTCATTTTAAATGTGATGGCCACACAGTACATATGATCACGCAATGGCATATGCCACTCCCACCAACTAGTATAGTAAAATTGTCATGGTTCACACATGTGCATTCCAGTCCATGCTCCTTGGCTGCCTGGTTACATTGATGTCATGCAAACTAGTTGTTATATTAACAATAGCTGAACTTTTTTCCTGACAGATCTCATATATATTATTTTTAAAATACTTGCCTTATTTTTTACATCCCATCAATCTTTTTGCCATGTGTTTTCACTCTTCTCAGAGCCCATGAGCCACTCAGAGTAAAAAAGGAAGTCATTATTTAGGCTTAAGTTTCAAAAGCAATTTTAAGTTAAGGAGACAAAAGTATTAAAAACCAAGCCTTGCTGAGAAAGAAAATGTATTCAAAATTCCAAAAATTTGTCTTTACAAAGCAGGAGTAAAACAAAGCAATCTTGGTGTCTTATTATAAAGTATAATGTATGGAGATTGTAAGACAGAATGTAAGAAAAGTTATTAACCAAGTCCTTGAGGAAGAACATTTTTGTTTTATGGATATGAAAGCCCAGAAATACTGGACAATAAGAATTATCCAGAAGTTCTTACCTGGGTGGTTTAAAGATTCTTTTTAGCCTTGGCCCTACTAGTTGGTTATAGAAAGATAGATCAAATGAGAACAATATATAATTGAGATAGAAATAAAAATTATGGGGTTTTTTGCTTTCTTTTTTCTTGGAAAACTTGTGAGGAAACTGCCACAATGGTTGCCATGAACCTCTGAGTACCACACAACTTTAGAAAGTATTAATGAAATTATAATGTTTTGGTTGTGCCCCTGAAGCTGTACATTGCTCAACTGAATTCTTAACATGGCATCTTTGACTATCTTCATATTATAGAACAGAAATGGTTTCATGGGATATAGGCAAAGAGGGGCCTGAAATCATTCTCATGAGTCACTTTCTTTTCATGTGTGATGAAAAAGAACTTGAAAAATTTCTACATATCTCCATTTAAGGAATGTAGAAGAAAGATGTTGGGGATTACATGGGAATCACAGCAAAACCACAGGAGATGTGTAATCTAAATAAGAAAAGAAGAGAGGTCCTGGATAGCAGGTGGGTGAACAAGTTTCCTGGAATAAATCACAATTCTTTTCTGTCAGGAGAGAATAAAATAAACAGGCTAAACTGCAGCCACTTCAGAGCTTTGGCTCATAGGGCAGAGACTGCTTGCTCCCCACTGGCTAATAAACTGGGGACACCAAACAGGAAGTGGAGCACAAGGTTCGTTTGTTGATGCCATGAAGCATGGCCAGTTCCTTCTCACACTAGATGCCATATTGGGAAAGAAAAGAGATGTCTTGAAAGGGAGTAGAACTTTGGATTATCTTGATAGTTACCAGGAATAGACAATTATGAATCAGAGGAGACATAATATGATTTGGTTAGACAGAGAGTTTTATTAATTATTTTCTCTGGATCCTTGTCACCATAAATTTAATTTTAAAAAGAACTCTCCCATTCTAAGTTTGTAGTTTACCAAGTTTCTTTTTTTCCTCCCACCTCTGTATATATATACATACATACATATATATGTGTGTGTGTGTGTGTATACACACACATATGTGTGTGTGTGTGTGTGTGTGTGTGTGTGTATAAACATAAAGCAAGGCATCTGACAAAGTTTCAGCAAAGTGGTTTTGTGTTCAGAAGAGAACCAGACTTTTTATGTAGAAACTAACTTGGTTTTAGTAAAATCTGCATGCTGCTTTTGGTTTCTTAACTCTAAAAGAGGATTGTCCACATAGATACTCAGTTAATTCATGTAGTTGGAGCTCTTTGTGCTTTATTGATTGCTTTCAAGATTTATTTACATTTGAACAATAGTGCATTGGATAATTAAAGAATTAGTTTTAGTACTATGAGCTGGAGTCCATTCTGTTTCCAAATGTATTAGATTTCTCCAATGTGTACTGAAAGTGGAATCCTAGATGTTTTTCACTGACTCAGTTATCCAGCACCAGCAAAATTGCTTTGAGATTTTCTGTAGAAAATAGGGTAAATGAAATCTTTTATGAATCTCTGTGCTTAACTCAATTTAAATTTCTAGCAATAATTTAAAAGTTGGACCACTTTGATAAGTTATTGTTTTCATTTTTTGTTTCTTGTTAATTCTCTTGAAAACTCTTCTCCGATAATTATGTCCCTAAGCTTAGCCACGTGGACTATGTAAAGTGATTTATCAATTATTTTGTTTTATCACCAACCAACCAGGGCCATAATAGGCTGAAACCAACCATATGGTCCTCCTGATGATGGCCAGCAGACTTATCATCCTTGGTTTAGGCTAAATAACTTCTGCTTGATTTATCCTTTATTAAGGTTGATACCTATAGTACTAAAAGTAGCTATTATTATAAAAATGAGGTTTTCTGATAATCCCTTATCATTTAAAAATTTTTAAAGATTTTATTTATTATTTTTAGAGAGCAGGAAAGGGAGAGAGGCAGAGAGGGAAAGAGAGACATCAGTGTATGGTTGTTTTTTTCACCTGCCTCCAGCTATGAACCTGGTTGGAGATCTGGTTTGCAAAGTCATTATGTACCCTGGCTGGGGCACATTGTTTTTGAAAAGGGGATATACCTACCTCATTTCTGAGGTGTTGGTCCATACACAACTAAGATAGTAGAGTTTTTTTTATTTATTTGCCCTCTGTTTGGTTTGAGAATGCAGACAAAAATAATGTATATATTTCAGTAGCATAATAATAGAAGGATTATGAACTTAGGACTGGGAAAGACATTTTTCTTCATCTCCTTCGCCTGAATCTGGGTCTGCTACCTTTCCTTCAACTCACTTGAGGATGCAAGATTCAGTGTGACTGACAGGCAACTGCTGGCACAAGTGATTTTTTTTTTTTTTTCACCAGGTCTTGGACACTACATGCTTGATTGTCTAATAGTAGTTTTACATAATGTCTTTCTAACATTAAGGGCATAGTTTAATATTTATATGTGTGTATCTTTTTTCGCTAATGTGAACCATTAGAATTTGAGGGTTATGTTACTTTTTTTCCATATCAGTACTTATCACAGTATTTGACACATTTTCAATAAATTAAATTATAGTGAGGGAAATTACAAAATCACATATTTGTTTTTTATGACTCTGAACAACAGATTTTGATTTATTTGTTGGCCAGTTAATCCCTCCAAAGGTCTTTAAAATCCAAGGTGATCAAGATATAATTTGAAGCAAATCTCTTTAAATATGTTTTTCTTCAAATTATAGAGTAAAAGAAATTTGGAAAAAATGAAACAACTTAGTTTATCAAATGAACTATTGTGTTTATAGCATGCACTCATAAAACTGTGGTAAAATTCTTGAAACTTTTTATCAGATTACCTTTTATATGGTAATATAGTGACACAACAATACCATCTTAGCTGCTTTCCCTTTGGAATGGTGTTTGGGCAATTAATTTTTTTGTTTGACAAATAATGTGTCTTTACTATATGCAAGTCACTATTGGCCACAGTAAAAGTTAGTAGTGAACAAAATAATTTCCTGTTCTGATAGAGATGATGTTCCAGTGTTAGACATAGAAAATAAATAAGTAAATTACAAAGTATGATATGTTTATTCCTACCTTACACTGTATAAAAATTAACCCAAAATGAAGCAAAAAATAAAATGTGGGTGTTAAAACTATAAATCTTGCTCTGGCAGGGTGGCTTGGTTGTTTGGAGAGTCATTCCATGTACCAAAAGGCTGTGGACTCAATTCTGGTCAGGACACAGGTAGGAAGCAACAGATTGATGTTTCTCATGTCAATATTTTTCTTTCTTCCTCTCTCCCTCCTTTTTTCTCTCTCTAAAAGTCAATAAATATATCCTTAGTGGGGATTAAAAAAACCAAAAAGGAGTGAATTTTTATAACCTTGGATTTAACAAGAGATTTTTAGTTATGAAAAGGAAAGCACAAGTAACAAAATAATAATAGATTGGATTTCATAACAATTAAGGATTCTCATACATCAAAGGACATTATCAAGAAAGTGAAAATTCAATCTAAAGAATAGGAGAAAATATCTGAAAATCATATATTTGATAAGGATCTAGTATGAAGAATACATAAAGAATTTGTAAAAATTAACAATATGAAAGACAAACATCTTAGTTGAAAAATGGGAAAAGGATTTGAATAGACATTTTTCTGGAGAAAACATACAAATGGCCAACATACACATAGAAAGATGTTCAACATCATTAGTCACTAAGGAAATGCAAATAAAAACCACAATAAAGTACTATGTCACACCTACTAGGATGGCTGTAAAAAAAAAAAAAAAAAAAAAACTAAACATTTTTTAAAATTTGGGTAATAGCAAGTGTTGGTGAGTATGTGGAGAAATTGATATCCTTGTACATCACTGGTGGGAATTTCTGTAGCCACTGTGGAAAACAGTTTGGTGGTTTCTCAAAAAGTTAAACATAGAACTACCATATGGTTCATTAGTTCCATTCTTAGGTGCATAGCTAAAACAATTGAAAATAAGTATTCAAACAAAACTTGTACATGAATGTTCATAGCATTATTTACAATAGGCAAAAGGTGAAAATAACCTCATGCCCATTAATGGATAAATAGATAAATAACCTGTGGTATATTAGTACAAAGGAATGTTATTTAGCCAAAAACAAAACAAAACAAAACAAAAAACCCAGGAATGAAGTAGTGATATATGCTGCATTGTGGATAGTCTTTGAAAACATTACTTGAAGCAAAAGAAGAAGACATAAAATACCACACATTGTATGATTCAATTTATATGAAATATCTTGAATAGACTACAGAATACATGATAGAGTTTGATGGTGGATTATATGTGCTATATCAGAGAAAGAAGAATGAGGGGTAACTTTAATTTTCTTGGTCTGAACAACTGGAAAAATGGAGATGCCATTTGCTGAGATGAGGAGAACTGAAAAAGGAGAAGGCTTGGGGAAAGGTCAAGAATTTGGTTCTGGAGATGACTACAGAGGCCTATTTGACACCCATGGGGAGTATTGAGTAGGTTGCTGAATATACTAGTCTGGTATTCAGGGGAGTGGTTTGAATTCATCAATAAAATGATAGTACTTAAAACTGAGACTTGAATGAGGTCACCAGAGTGTGGTTAGACATGAGAAGAGTTCCAATGTCTGAGCCTTGGAACACATCAATATTAAGTGGTTGGGAAAAAGGGAGGCTACAAAGGAGCCTGAGAAGATGCAACCAGGAATTTCATCCCATTCCGATGGCTTTAATTACTATTTTTGTTTTTTCAATGTATGGTTGCCTTTCACTTGCCTCCAGCCATGGGTCTGTCTGGAGACCTGGCTTGCAACCTGATTATGTGCCCTGGCTGGGGAATTGAACCAGCAACCTTTGGGTTTGCAGGCCAACGCCTTATCCACCGTGCCACAAGCTAGGGCCCAATTACCATTTTTATTCCAGTAATTGCTATACCTAAATCACCAGCCCCAGCCTTTACCTAAGCCTTGAATTTCAGTCTTCACTGTCATTTTAACATCATACTTTAGTTCTGGCAGAACCTCTAAGTCAATATACTATGTTGCCAATTTCCCTCCAATCCCTTTGTCCAGTTCAGTCCTTACTACTGCTTTCTGTCTTCAGACAAGGGCAGCACACTTCCCCCAGTGACCCAGGCTTGAACCATCAAAAACATATATGATTCCTTCTCCCTTAATCCTGAAAACATCATAGTTCAGACTCTCAAGACAGTCACCTGGGCCATTGCAATAGGTTTCCAAACTATCTTTCTTTTTTGCCTAGCTTTTCCTTCAAATCAATCCTATGTACTGTTATAAGTTTAACCTTCCTAAAGCAGACCTCAGCAATGCTATTCTTTTCTCAAGCTCTTCAATGTCTCCTCTTGGCCTTCTAAGTGAACTTTCCAAATACAGCCACATCTTAATTCACAATCTTGTGCTCATTATGTCTGTACAAATGCTCCTGCAAACACCAAACTCTTCTGGTTATTGTTCCTTTAATGTCACTCTACCTTCTTTGCTAATCTTTGTGTAAATCCTAGATATTTCAAGGTCCTTTTCACATGTTATGTCCACTTGAACCACATTAGTGTTCTTAATCTTCAGGCCACATGAACTATCTCATGCCCCTTAGAAGGTTTTGCATCAACTTTTCTTATGACCCAGTAGGCGTTGGTTATTTTGTAAGTTGAGAAGCCATATCTCCTTCTAGTAACAATATCTTGAGTTTCTCTTGGGGGAACAATTTATTCTATATTCTTCTCCTGGATGATTTGGGTGGTATTGAGGGTATTCCTCCTGAAACAGAGATGGTCATGTGTTCCAGGCCTGCCCAAATCATTTCACTAAATGATTCAGGGATGGACAAGAGACACAAGCTGGGTAGGTGAGTTACTTAAATCCCTTACCCTGTTTTAATTTTCTTTATAGTACTTATTAAAATAAGTTTACACATGTATTTCTATGTTTGTCTAATGTACCTTTTTTCCCCATTAGCATATGAGTTCCATGAAGGCAGGAGCTTTGTCTATTTTGTTCACTACCATGTCCTTGAAGAACAACCTAATACTTAGTATGTGCTTAACATTTGTTAACCAATCAATGGCACCAGCCCAAGTCTATTGCAAGACCTGGAAAAATAGAACATAGAATCTAAGTGTGGAGCTAGTAATTGTTATTTTGCCACCACGGAGGAGAGCCTGCTGAAAATTAAGTCAATCCTGGGCCAAAGGAACTAAGAATTAACCAAAGACAGATTTCTATCAACATGACTTGACTGCCTGGACCCAGCTGCTCTGGGATTACTAATACCTGTGGAATTTGCAGTTTGTGAAGCAATATATTTCCCTGCCCAACAGTTTTTTTCCCTTAAGCCAGTTTTACTCATTTGCAATGTTCCTAGTACATAGCTTGTATCATACTTTACAGTGCTTCATAGATTTAAAAACTTTTTACTACTTGAAAGTAAAGAATATGCCTTATACTTATTTTTACATTTCATGTAGTATTGACCCACTGATTTCTTGTGGGCAGTTGGTAAATATGTGATAAACACTCTTGAATTAAAATGAAATCATTTGTTTTCATTTGAAAGTCAGAAATAGGAATTCTTGCAAAATATTTTAAACAAATATATTGATACTCCTGAACAAAATGTTTACAGTATGTCTACTTTTTGGTGTTTTTTAAAGGATAAACCTCAACTACTTAAAAACATATTTTCAATAACATATTATACTATATTCTATAATAATATATTAGTCATATGAGAATTTTGGATAAAATTCTCTAAATAAGCTTGATAAAACTTGGCTCCTTATCAAAAGCCTGGGAAAAATATTGCAACATCTCTTTTTGAATTTATAACTTGTTCTGAGTGCTTCTTTGGTGTACATTGATTAAAAAAATAAATGGTGGTTCTATTCATTTAACAGATGGTATGATGTGTTTTTGGAGTTGCAGATTTATCTAATCCTAATGATTTGCTATCAAATCATCTTTAAGCTTGTATTTCTGCTTAGGAAATTTGAATCAAATAAAAAGGTTGTAGATATATCCATGTCTGTCCATTCTCTCTCACTCAATTTTTCTAGTGACCCATAATACATAGGTCTGCTGACTAGAGTTAGAAACCCAATGATCTCCCTGGTCAAGGAATCAGCAATTTTGATTTCCAGAGCTCAGGGCTTTAAAGTAATGGAAATGAGCAGCCAAGGATCTAAGGTAGTTTACTTTGGTTCAGTAGTATTTTAGGAAGAAAAGAAAGACCATCTCTTTTTCTTTGTATTTCTTTGGTGGAGACATAAACTCCAACAGGCTCACAGACCAGAGCCTTGCAGGCAATTCTATACATACTTTTCATTTGAATATTAACACTCATGCCCCTGAAACTATTCTAGCCAAGAAGTCAGAGAAATGTTTGAAGAAGATTAGAAACCGCTGGGTAGAGAGCACAGAGCTGGGATGCAAGGGACATTCTAGCTTTGGAAAGCAGCCTGAGACATGGGACCATACCTTCTTTATATGTTTACTGTGGAGAGCAGGACCAATAAAATGGCATTAGCCCAGTCAAAATAGCATAAGGTATATAAAACAAAGTGCATTCACCTACATATGTCAGCCAAGATGGCTGTCAGTCAGCCATGACACTGGTTCAAGAGAGAAACTACCTAAGTCACACTAGACACATCTGGCAAGAAGTAACACCTAAGGTATCTGCACACATGATCAGAATAGCCTTGTCTGCAGAGTGGGCCTGCCCATAGATAGGTTTCCGGGGAAATTCCCCATTTGCCATCAGGGGTCCCAAGACACTTATCAAGTGACCCAAAAGAACACCCCTTTCAAGGTATAGCTGAAACAGGTTCTAGACCACTGCTGAGACAGCTGAGCTCCACATGCCAGAGCACTGCTCCATGCCACTCTGATCTTTCTTAACATTGGTCACCAGAGGCTCTGCCCTGCTGGACTGAAGATTTTATGTGCCCTTCTGCCCACCTGGCTCCAGAGATCCTTCCTTGAAAGATACTGACAACACCCATGCCCACTGTGCTCTTTCCTGGACCTGCAGACCAAGACTCTGGGGCTTGGGTTTGTTATTTCCCATTGATTGCTGCGTCCGCGAGTGTGTGTGTGTTATCATTCTCTTATATTGTTCAATGTGAGTAGGGTGTTGATGTTCTACTTTGAGTGAACGGACATTCAGTAAAAGGTAAGTGAATAACAATTATTGTGTGTGACTTTTGTCTATTCCTTGGTGCTGGGCTGCTCACTAAGCAGCTAGCTGAGCAGTTATCTGACTGACTTATAGGAAAGACTATATCATGAACATACACCTGCAATACTTACACGCATAAGGTCTGACACATAGTAGAGGCTCTGTAATCTACTCATTTGAGAAATAAAGAAGAGTCCAGCAACCTTCCCTGAGACATAATTAAAAGCTATGAAACTCAGAAAGTTGATTTTTTGTTTTATTCCTTGAGGCTTCCTAAGTGGACTTGGTACCATTGACTGATTAACAATTTTTAGAATCTAGATTTTGGGGGGGTGTTATATATCACTAATATATCTATCTATTGATGCCTGTCAACATATTTCTTTTAATTCAGTGTTCTATATAGAATGAAAGAACAGCTGCTCAACACCTTCTTTATAATTTCAATTCATTAATGTAGAAAAATCTCAGACTTATTTTCCCCTCTAGGTTAAGTAGCCTTAACTTCTCGGAAAACACCCAGCATTAATTTTTCCCCCTAATTACCTTCCTCTGGATAATCTCCAGTTCCTCCAAGTGCCTCTTTTAAGGGTGTAAAAACTCATTACTGCAGGCTTTCTTGGACAATAACAATTTTGTTCCTTGTTCTTTGGTTGACAGGGCAACATGCCTAATATTATGGTAATATAAGGGCTGAGGGACCTTAAAGTTGTTTTCTACCTTTACTCAGTGGCCAATTTAAATGCTATCAATCTCTCTAAATTTACTACACAATGATAATACACTGAGAAAACTTACATGGAAGCAAACGTCTTTTAACATCATCCACCAGTCCTTATAACATGAGAGGCAATTTTCCAATTTTTGTAAACACATCTGTAGGTTGGTGCCCCAAAATCAGGTGCCACAGGTCAAACTCATTAAACTGATGAAACTGGTCAAGTACCAAGCACCTGTTCTGAGCATTCCATATGGTTTTCCTCCCAGAGGAATGACCATTCTAAAGCAGCTGTGGGTAATTTTATTAGCCAAAACAAGCTGGGAGCAAAAGGGAAAAATAACACAATTAAAATCTTAAATGGAACCCAGTACAATCTCATTAATAAGCTACAAAGCACTTACATAACTTCAGTGCATATGTGCTTGCCAGCATTGCCACATCATCAAGAAAGTGAAAAATGAAATACATGTTATGCATTAAATTCTTGAAGGTAGGAAACTTGTGGATTGATTAATTTAAGCAGGTAAATGAAGCCAAGAATATGGATCACTTGATGGAAAATAACCAAGCCTATTACTAGCTCACCTGTCTGCTTGTTGTATGATAGAGAAATAGAGTAAAAGATGCTACCAGAAAATAATAAGTGTGCATCCTTATAGAAAACTCAGAGAAAAAATTGTGTGGGTAACTGAGTCAGGAAATAATTTTTGAATTCTGCTCACTGTAGTGTTTCAGTTACATTGCTGATTGCTGAAGGTATTACTTAAACTTTGGAGTGCTAAAACAAAAACAAATGCAAAAATAGGAAATTGCAATAATAATTAAGCCAGAAAAATATATAACAGATCATTAAAACTTCCTCCCATTACTATCTGTAAATCCATTTGCAATGTGACTTTGCTGGTCCTTTCAAACAGTGAACTTAATTTCTCTACTCATTAAACCTTGCCTATGAAACTTGCTTTGGCCCATGGAACATTAGCTAAAATCACTCAATCAGAGGCTTGACCTGTTATGGTTAATGTTATGTGCAACTTGCTGGGACTATGGGATGCTCAGATAGCAGGTAAAACATTGTTGCTAGGTGTGTCTGTGAGGGGGTTTCTGGAAGAGACGAACAAATGGCCCTCCTTAATGTGGGTGGGCAACATTCACCCTCTTCAAGATCTGAAAAGAACAAAAAGGCAGGGAAAAGACCAATCTCTTTCTCTTCTTGAGCTGAGATGCCCATCTCTTACTACTTCTGGCTCTCCAGATTATTGGGAATTATACCATTATTTTGCTACCCCCAACTTTTCCCCACTCTCTAGACTGTTCAACTCAGACTGAATTACTCCACCAGGTTTATTGGTTCTCCAGCTGGCAGGTGGCAGATCATAGGACTTCTTGATCTCCATAACTGTATGATTCAATTCCTATAATAAATCTCCTCTTATGTACTATATGCACATTTATTTTATTGATTCTGTTCCTCTAGAGAACCCTAATTCAGGTGCTTCTGGGAATCCTGAGTGCTAGCTTCTGAGAAAGAGACCGGAGAGAGAGACACTCTAACATTCCATTCTCTTTACTTAAACAATGTGTAGATAGAGGCTCACACATTCCAGTCATACCATCAATTTGGTGCCTCAGACATTTGAGGGAAGCCAAACCAGACCAGCCAGTCTTCTGCGTAACCACCACAAACCAGAACTGCCAACCCCTCCACAGAAATGTGGGAGATTAAATAAATTGTTTTGTTTTAAGGCCACTAAATCAGCAACAATGACTAATTGATGCACAATGAACTAAATATTTATATAATTAAGATTTAATTGTAAAATGTGATATGTGGTGGAATGATTAGAGAAATTATACAAGAGTGAGGCCAGCATAGAAAAGCCTTAAAAGCAAGTGAGGCTTAGTGGTTTTGTGCAGAGTATTTTGCAAGGATCTTTTTAAGCTTCATTTTTAGCACCAGATCTTATCTGCAAATTCTGGTCGCTTTATATTTAAATTCTTGCAAACACCGTCTTCTGCATCTATCACCTTGTTTTGACCATAATCCAAATGAGGAAACTTAGAGCCATTTGAGTTACAGGTAAATTCTATGAGGATTGTAATTGTGTTTTGTATTAAGATTTTTTTGATTATTCAATTAAAGAACACCAATTTGGAAGCTAAATACATAATGTGATAGTTTTGAAGTATGTCCACAAATTCTTTGACCCTCCCCCCCCATCCACTTTCCTTCAAAAGGTGCAGCCCATGTTGTAACTAGTTTTCTAATCAAGTTAGTCTGTTTAATAGGCTGCTATAGGGAATACCATTTGTGTCTTGTTCAAAGGAAAAAGCCAGATTCAGTGATGTGCTTCTGATGAATAGATTGTATTGGAAGGGATTCCAAGAGACTTCTGAGGCTAGGTTGTTACAACTATAGCTCCTACTTGGTTCTCTCTCTCTCGGACCATTCTGGAGGAGGAAGTCAGCAAATATGTGAGAATAATTAAGCCTTTGAAGAGGCTATCCAGGCCAGTAAGTGGGTTACCCAACATTAACCAGCAAGTGGGTGTCACACTTCTAATAGGCCTCTGTTTAGAATGCTGATCACTGGTCCAACATTTCTTATGTATTTGCTGTGAATAAAAAATCACTCACACTCTTTAATCAATAAATGTTGACTTGTTCTTAAAAGTAACTTACAATCTGTTTTTTCCTTTTAATTATATTTTATTGATTATGCTAATACAGTTGTCCCAATTTTTCTTCCTTTGCCCCCCTCCATCCAGCAACCCTAACTTCCACAGGCAATCCCACACTGTTGTTCATGTCCATGGGTCATGAATATGTTCTTTGGCTATTCCATTTCCTGTACTGTACTTTACATCCCCATGGCTATTTTGTAACTACCTATTTGTACTTCTTAATCCCTTCATCTCTTCACCTATACCCCTGACCACAATCTGGCAACTATCTTTCCATATCCATTTTAGATTCAATTGTTAATAGATATGTATTTTTTTTGCCATTTTATTGTTCATAGCTTTTTTTTAAAATAAGTTTCTTTAACATTTCATATAATAATGGTTTGGTGATGATAAACTCTAGCTTTTTCTTGTCTCTGGAGGTATTTATCTGCCCTTCCATGCTAAATGATATATTTGCTGGGTAGAGCAATCTTGTCTGTAAGTCCCTGCTTTCCATGATTTTGAATATTTCTTGTTAATCCCTTCTAGCCTGCAATGTTTCTTTTGAGAAATCAGCTGACAGTGTTATGGGAACTTCCTTTCTCTTGCTTTAAGGTTCTCTATCTTTAATCTTTGGTGTTTTAATTATGATGTGTTGTGGAGTGGGCCTCTTTGCATTCATCTTTTTTGGGACTCTTTGTGCTTCCTGGATTTGCATGTCTACATCATTCACCAAATGAGGGAAGTTTTCTTTCATTATTTTTTCAAATGGATTTCCAATTTCTTGCTCTTCCTCTGTTTCCTCTTGTATATCTACAATGTGAATATTGGACCACTTGAGGTTGTTCTGGAGGCTTACACTATTCTAGGGGTTTTTTTTTTGGGGGGGGGGTGGGGATTGTGTTTTTCTTCTTGCTGTTCTGATTGGTTGCTTTTTGGCTTTCTTATGTTTGAAATAATTGATTTGATTCTCATCTTCATTCACTGTACTGTTGTTTCCAGGTAAATTGTTCTTTATATCCATGAGTGAATCCTTCAGTTCTGACTGGAACTTTTTATGCTGCTGAGGTTCTCACCAAGATCCTTGAGCAACCTTCTAACCCATGTTTTGAACTCTGCATCTGATAGATTGCTTATCTCCATTATGTTTAGTTATTTTTCTGAAATTTTGATCTGTTCTTTCATTTGGGCCATATTTCTTTGTCTCCTCATTTTAACAGCCTCCCACATTCGTTTCTATGTATTAAGTCGAGCTGATATGACTCCATGTCTTGGTAGCATGGTCTAATGTAGCAGGTGTCTTTTAGGGCCCAGTATTCCCTGTCAACCAACTAGGTACTTGAGGTGCACCTTTTGTGTGGGCTGAGTACCTTTCTCTTGTAGTTGAGACTTGATTGCTGTTGGCAGGTCAGTGGGAGGGATTTACCCAGGCCAGTCTGTTGCAAGAACTGGCTGTGACCAAGACCACCAACCTCTGCCTTCTTTGGAGGATTAGCTGTGCTGGGGAAGGGTGGTGGTGCTTTGATGTGGTTTGTAGCTGTCCACTGGGTGTGCTGACCTTGAGGTTTCCCTGGGTTGTGCCAAGGTCTGCCCTTGACTGTATTTTGCCTGGGGCCACCCTGCGAAAGCAGTAAAGCAATCTGAGATGATTGTTACTTGTATTGGGCTGTGAATGGAGGTTGGCTGCTGCTAGTTCTTGGCCTGGGGCCACTGAGGAAGAGGTAGGGAGACCAGAGGCTTATTGAGGTTGGATATTGCTTGCTTGGTAGGACTTAAGAAGTTGTGAAGCTAAGTCAAGACCAGTCACTCATATGGAAAAGTCCCAGTTAACAGTTTGGGTGGGTCTGCAATTTGGGTGGGACAGAGTGTTAGGGTATCTCCTGGGTGGGACAAGCAGTATTAGCCAGGTTGAGGGAATATCAGATGTGGTACCCACATGCCTGTTCTATGGTTCTGTGAGTGGAGGGCTCAGAAGGGGACAATATCCTTTGCTAACCTTTCTGCCTGTGAGAAAGCTGTCCCTTAACTCTTGCCTTGATGTCAGACACTTCAGTTTCTCTCTGTATGCCATTGGTGAATTCAACATACTATGCAGTTGCTGAGAGTCAGAGGGAGTGAGTCTGAATAAGTCTGTGTGTGCATTCTTTAAGGGAAACTGTTTGGGACTCCAGAAGTTAGAAGTTTCTCCCACCAATTCAATCCCTGCTTGTTTTTTAAGTTGGTGAAGTTGGTGACACTATGGGGGCCTATTGTGGAGGACTCCTCACTCCCAAGATATCCCTCCTGAATTTTTAACTACCTCATGTGGATGTGGTCCCAATTGTTCCACATCTCTGTCCCTCCTACTAGTCTGGATGGGTGTGATTTCTTTAATTTCATAGTTGTCAGGCTTTCATTCTACTTGAGTTTGGATGGTTCTGAGTGATGGGTGTTCTGTATTTTTGTTGTAATTTTTATGTGTTTATGTGAGGAAGTGAGCCACATTTACCTATGCCACCATCTTGACCAGAAGTTCTGGAAACTTACAATCTGGAAGAAGGAGTTGATTAAATTATTTCAAACAGAAAATCACAGGATATACCCCCAATTTTAAAAATCCAGTATAAAAGCATTTATGTAATTAAATATTTAGCATGGTTACTGTCAAATGGCAGTTGGAAATAAAAGTCATTCAGTGAGTTTGTTAATATACAGGCATCTAGATCCTTTTCCTGGAGATTCTGCATTTATTGGTCTGGGGGCCAAAAGCTTTTCTTTTTCTTTTATAAGTTCTACAAGGGCATTAAAAACTTAGTGAAAGATTGGTCTTTATTACTTAGGGCAAGTAAAAGAAAATGGTTAATTTTTAATCCAAAATGGATGTATTCATGATCTAAAGAGAATTCTTTCTCAGTAGCAAAAACTAATGAATCTCTAAGAAAATTGGAGTGGCTATCCTACTATCAGACAAAATAGGCTTTAAAATGAAAAAAGTTACTAAAGAAGAGAATTTTAATATATTAGAAATATAAAACAATTATAAACATATATGCACCTAACAACAGAAAACAAAAATACAAGCAGAAGCAATGTAGAGATAAATTGTATTTAATCAAAATTTAATTATTTGTGTACTAAAGAACACTATCATGAAAGTGAAAACACATGAACAAAGTGGGAAAGATGTTTGCAAACCATATATCTGGCAAGAGATTTTTATCTAGAATATATCAAGAACTCTTACAACTCAAAAATAAAGAGACAACCTAATTAAAGAAGAAATTTATTCAAAGAAGGCATGCAAATGGCCAATATATACATGAAAAGGTACCTAATATTATTAATCACCAGAAAAATGCAACTTAAAACTCCAATGAGGTAGCACTTCACACATGCTAGGATGGCGCTAATCAAAATGTCAGCTAATGGCAAGTGTTGATAAGCATGTAGAGAAATAAGAATCTTAATACACTACTGGAGGGAGTATAAAATAGTACAATCATTTTGAGTAAAAGTTGGGCAGTTTCTCAAAAAATTAAACATGAAGTATACTTTGGTCCAGCAATTTTACTTCTAGTTATATATTAAATTAAAGCATATGTCCACATTAAAATGTATACATAGCTATTTATAGCACTATTCAAAATAGCTTAAGGGCTAAAGCAACCTAAATGTCTATCACCTGATGAATAGAAAAGCAGTATGTTATATCTACACAATGGAATATTTTCCATAAAAAATAATTAAATATTGACACAAGTTACAGTATGGATGATCCTTGAAAACATTATGCTAAATGAAAGAAACCAGACACAAAACATCCTATGTTGTATCATTCATTTTACATGACATGCACAGCATAGGCAAATATATAATGACAGACACTAGGTTAGTAGTTGCTTAAGGAAGAATTGGGTGGTGATAGCTGCAAGGTACAAGGTTCTACAAATGGTATTGGTGATGGTGGCATATCTGTGTGAATATCCTGAAAAGTCATGCCCTTTAAATGTGTGAATTGTATGACATATGACTTGTATCACTAGCAGAACCTTGACAACACATTTTCAGTTCTTAATATTTATTGCATAGATACGAAAAATTTTATCTGTGATTGTTAATTTTCACATTTATGCTGCATGCTAGTTTCTATTAGAGAATACAGGGTTCATGCAATAAAGTGGCAATAACTTTGCATCTCCTTATTTCACGTGCTTATTAATTTTGAAAAACTATGTTTCTAAGGTTATGATTTAACATCATCGTGTCAGATATAAAGTATTAAATTCTGAGAGCAATCATCATGTCAAAGGTATATGATATTAGAGCAACCATAATTTCTGGACTGCATGCAGGGTGAACTGCTAAGTAAATTGAGGACTTCAATAACATTCCCTTACATACAGTTGACAATGTGAAGAAGGTGTATGATGCTGATCCTGATGTCACCACACCAACAAAGAAAATGCCTAAGGTATGCAAGGATTGCACAAGTCCAGATATTGTACGCAGAATTCAGGATATCATTAGTGAAGACCTAGGAAAGTCAGTGTGCTCCATCAAGAGAACTGCAGATATCAGATGCAAGGGGGTCTCAAGGTTATTGCTGAAGATATCAGATACAAATCATATGTTTTTAGAAGAGGCCAGTTCGGGACACAGCAAACAAAGGAAAGTGCTTTGAAAAAAGCAAGGAAACTGCTAACAAAATTGAATAATCCCAAAGAAAAAAAATGCTCTGATTTTTTTTCTCCTATGCAAAGAGTTCTCATCAGGACCAAATAGTCAACAGAAGAAACAACAGGTGGCTCTGTGAGAATCTTAATGCAGTCCCAATTGTCATGAAAATGAAATTTCCTGCTATAGTGATGGTGGTAGGTGTTGTCTGCAATGAAGGAGATATCAAATGACCCTGCATTTGTTTCCACAAGGCTTGACAGTGACTGCTGATGTTTACCTTGATGTTTTGAGAGAAGTAGTTGTGCCATGGATAAAGCAAGTCCCAAATTGATGCCATTTTATCTTCCAACAAGATGGTGCACCAGCACATAATGCCAAAAAGGTGCAAGAATGTCTCAGTGTCAATGTTCCTGAATTCTGGTCAAAGGAAATCTGGTCACCTAGTTCACCAGATGCAAATCCTTTAGACTATTATGTATGGAGCATTTGTGAGAGAGAAGTTAATAAACAACCTGACTCCAATAAAGAGGCTGTTAAAGCTAAGATTGAAAACATGATGATGTCCATGGATAAAGAAAAGTTAATGAAAGCATGCTCAAGATTCTGAAGTTGAATCAAGTCTATAATTGCAGCAAATGGAGAGTTTTGAATAATTAAAATGACTATGTTTATGTTTTACATATAAGAATAAATTTATTTCAAAATATAACATTTTGTGGTATGTTTTTTATTTTACTCAAGTTTTGCCACCTTATCTCACACACCCTGTACATATCCTCAAGTTCCCAAAGAAAGTTTCATTAGAATCATGAGAACAGAGTAAGGTTAAGTAGAGCAAGCTGCAGACTGGAGTTTTTGCCCATAGTGAACCTGGCTTGACTTTACATATAAGGCATCATAGCATCACAAGACCAGAGCCAGATGATTCACCAGCTAAACAAATCAAGTCTTTAAAAGTTATAGGCTATTTTTATAAAAAATAAAAGAGGCACTATTGCTAAACTTCGGGGGCAAAATTTTGGAATACAGATGATGCTATTATATAAACATTTTTACACATGCATGTTGGTGTGTCAGCCCCATCCACCACCAAACCATCCCAATCTGGGAACTCTTTCTTGAAGAGTTTCCCCATGTATTTTTGTTTATATTTTCTTTACCATCTACAAGTTATCACTAAGAATTATTAATTATTTTTTAATAATGTGTTAGAGGTAATTATTGTGTTTTATTAATCCACAAATATGTGGAATTCTTTTATGTTGAAAGACAGATTACCTTGGAGCATTCCTGTCCAGTCATGATTGGTTTACTTACAACTTAAGGTCATGTGTGACTGATGGTTCTTTAAATTAGTACAAGTTTGGGAGAAGAGGTGGTCATCACTGAAAGAATAAGCAGAGTGGCCTTGAGAAACCCTTGAGAGAAGAGGAAGGGAGGGAAACAGAGCAGAAAGAGACTGGGGTATGATAGAGTGTGAGATACAGTCGGCAACTAGTGTATTGGTGGTTTCTTTTTCTTTTCCTTGCTACAGACCATTAGTGCTGCTGAAATCCTCCTTCCATCACTCCCTTCTGACACTTGCCCTCTCTATAGGCTACAGTTGAGATTTTTGGGCAGGGTGAACCAGTAGAGGCGGTAATCCTTAGGAATATTTCTTAGGGCCAGAATACCTAGGTACCTGAAGAGGAGGGCAAAATACAGAGCGAGATCAGGTGCTTTCAGTCTACAATCAGATGTCCTGAGGTAACTGGACAAGCTGTAGCCTCTAAATCCCACGCAGTAGACAGGGGCTAAGAGATAGTCTGGAAGAGGATCTTTGTTCAGGTAATAGCTACATCTACATCTTACTAGCTCTATGATCTTGGGCAAATCACTTTACCTCTCTGAAACCAATTTGCTTTAACTATAAAGTGGAGATAATAGTAACATTTACTTTATATAGTTATTCAAGGGATAACAATAATTCTCAAAATTTAATTACATAGCAGTAAATAAATCCTTGTTATTATTATTGTTATTATTATTATCAGCCATCACAAATCCAAGGCATTGGAAGTAAGGCCCCAAACCTTTCATTCAGCCAACCAACAGATGTTGAAAACTCTTTGATCATTTTAACATCCTGACAATATAGCCATCTTGAATATTCACTGGAAATATTTGAAAGACTTGGTAAAAACTCATTGTAACATTTTTTTTCCAGTGAAATGACAGATATAAATAGGTAAGGAAACATTTCCCATCAGTTTTTTTTTAACAGTTCCAAAGTATTTTACATTACAGAATAAGAACAAACTCTGGAGATTATTTTAGATAACTTCTTTATTAATGAACAATACTGCATCATTTGATTATTAATTCTTGACATTTTACTTTTAAGAGAAGCCAGGTAAATTTCTTTTGAACTTTTATCTCACATACCCACAAAATCTGGGAACCTAAAAGAATAAATAATCTTATTGACATAGAATCTCATCAAAATAATGGTGAATAGTTACTAACACCTAAAAAGAGTTACATTTTTTTCATTGAAGAACTTATTTTCTGTTATACATAATTTGAATTTGTATTTTGTATATTGGCATGGTTACTGGTTTTAATTCATGTCAATGATATAAAGTTAAGAAACATTTTTAAAAAGGAGTTAAGAAACAAAAGAAGAAAATATAGGACAGGTAGTATGTAGATATGGAATGAGAACCCAGGTATGACTTCATATCTCTGGTTTTCAGCATCTGTTATGTGCTTAATAAATGTTTGTGAGTGAATGAACGTGTGGAATTCTGCCTTGCTTTCCAGTGCATGTCTGCCATATGCCCAGTTCAAGAAACGTGCTTTCACTGAATCTGCCATTTTGGGTGCACATTTACCTTTTGAGTTTGTACCTCCCTCTGAGGCTTTATTTCTTCCTTACTATTTTTCACCATTCTTGAGCACTGTGAAGCCTAGGACAGTTGTGTATTTTCTTTATCTTTGCTTTTTAACCTTTCCTTTCCCCACTCAATCATATCTTCAGTCTCCAATTTCAGGGACCTTTCCTGCTATATACCTTTTTTTTTTTTTGCCTTCCAGGAAATAGAACAATGCCTGACATTTAAGTACTAAATACAGGTTTAAGATTGACATAGAAATAAATTAACAACTGTGTAAAGTTAAAATTTGTAAAAACTGTATGTGTTGCTTGCATAAGTAGATTGATCAATTCTCAGTTCTCTTCTTTCTTCATCTTCTTATCACTTGTCACCCCTTTCTTGTTAATTCTTTCTTAAAACACATTTTTTTACTTCCAGAAAACCAGAATCTCCTAACTTTCCTCCTACCATACTTCATACTATCTCTTAGTCTCCCCTGTTGGTTTTCCTCTTCTTTGAAAGCTGTTGACATTGGTGTGTACTAGAGATCAGTATATGGACCTACTCTCTATTTATACACCTTTCTGTCAAAAACTTATCAATTTTTTTCAGCTTTTAAGGCCAAAAATCTTGAATCCTTTTTTTCCCCTCTCACTTTATATATCTAATTCTTGAGCAGAATTTATCAACTGTCTTCTATTTTCAGATTCAATCACTTCTACAACTTTTATAATTCTGATGCAAACAAGAATTTTGTATATGCCTGGATTATTGCATAAACCTCCTAAATTCAATGCTTACTTCTCTCCTTTCTTCCTATAGTTTATTCTTAAAAGAGTGATTAAAAAAATCAGTAATATCATGTTATTGTTCTTTCACTTCACATCTTTATTTAATATGTTTCAATTTTTATCCAGTTCTTATATTTATTTTTAGCATTATACTGAAATATAATTGATGTGTAATAATCTGTACATATTTAAAGTATTTAATTTGATAAGTTTTGACATTTGTGTACACCCATGAAACAATCACCACAATCAAGGTAATTACAACATTCACTACCCTGAAAATTTCCTCCTGCTCCATTGTATTCCATCCTGCCTGCTTTTCCTTCACCCACCCCCATTTTCCAGGCAACCACTCATTTACTTTTCTATTGTGGTTGTTTTAATTTTCTAGAACTTTATGTATGGAATAATATGGTATATATTATTTTTTTCTAATTATACCAAGCATAATTATTTTGAGATTCACCTATGTTATTCTATGCATTGAAAACCCTTTCCTTTTGTTTCTTTTTCTTTCTTTTTTTCTTTTTTTACTGCTGAACACTATTCCATTATTACCTTGTCATGGTTTATTTTTCCATTCACCTGTCAATGGACATTTGAGTTGTTTCCAATATTTCATGCTAATATATAAAGTTACTGTGAATATTGATATGCTATGTCCAAGTGTTTGCATGGACATAGGCTTCCGTATCTTTGAGGTAAATACCCAGGAGTGGAATGGTCAGATCATAAGGTAGATGGATCTTATACTATTAAAATAACTGATATACTGTTTTTAAAAGTGTCTTGTCATTTACTTACCTACCTGCATCATATGAGTTCTAGTTCCTCCACATTGTCACTAACACATGGTATGACCAGTCATTTAATTTTAGTCATTCTAATTTCTGTGTTGTGGTAGAACAGTGTCATTTTAATTTGCATTTTTAATGACTAGTACTGAACATCTTTTCATATGGTGGCTTTTCACTTTTCTATCTTCTTTGGTGAAATATCTTTAAAATATTTTGCCCATTTTCTTACTGCTTTTTTCATTGTTGAGTTTTAAGAGTTTTTTTAAAAAAACATATTTTAGAAGTATATTTGTAAGATATACTTCTTACAAATAATTGAGATATAATTTGTAAATATTTTCTCCAAATTTTTGGTTTATATTTTTATTATTTTAATAAAATCTTTTGAAAAGCAGGTGTATCACATTTTGATGAAATTCAATTTATCTTTTCATCTTTTTAAGTTTCCTTAAACTTTTGTGTTGTATCAAAAAATCTTTGACTAAGTCAAAGGCACAACAATATTCTTTTTTCAGAAACTTTATCATTTTAAAACTCTATTTAGGTCTATGATTCTTTTAAAGTTAATTTTATATGAAGTTTTTAAATAAGAATCTTCAATATTTCTACCTTTGTTGATGATTCTATTATTTTATTATTTATCACTAAATTCTTTTCTCATATTTGTCAGAAATCAATTGCATATATATATATATATATATATATATATATATATTTCTGGAATTTCTATTTTGTCTCACTAATCTATTTGTCTTGATGCCCTATCCACACTGTCTTGTTTATGCTTTATCTTCTAATAAAATATACTATATAATTTCCTCATTTATGTTGTTTATTGTTTGTTTTCTCCCATCCCTAGAAAGCAAGCTCCACAAGAGAAGAGATTTTTATTTCTGTTCTTCAGTGTTTCCCAGAATATTGTTCGTTATAGTGTAGTCACTTGATACAGTTTGTTAAATGAATTAATGGGCAGAAATAGAGAACTCATGGAAAAAGATGATTAGTTTTCTATCAATTTGAAGAGACAGGAGAGCCTCCAGGGAGAGCTGGTTTTTGAACATATGAGTCTTGAGAGAGGTCAGGCCCGAGATAAAGATTTGGGAGACATTTGTATAGAGGAGAAAATTATTGGGACCTTTTCTTTGTCTTGGAGGGCATAAGGACAATGATGAGGGTACCTAGGTTCTGCCTGGCATGAAGAGTAGGCAAGGTCGTGTTTCTCCCTTTCAGGTGTTTGTGTGCGAGACTACATATGCTTCCGGTCTCTGCTACTTGTTCCAGTTTAAAACCCACTCTACTAACTTGACATCCAGCTGAGGCATGATCCCTTTCCTTTTCATTTCACTCAGGCTTGATCTTCTAATTGGCTTTTGCTGACTTGAGTTACTTTTCTTGGTTCCAGGCTGTCTGCTTGTCCTGAGCCTGTGCTTAATTCCTGACCTCTCCATGACTCTTAGGGACCAAAGTCTGAACCCCAGACTGACTGCTGTCCGCAGTTCAGTCAGAAGATGGAAGCCTTTAAAATAAATGAATTCTCAAAGACAGGAGAAAATGTATTTATATAAGTACAGGTCTCAGGGTCAAACCTTGGAAATGCTAAAAGTAGAGAAAAGAAGGAAGAGAATGAAAAGAGAATAAGACAGAAAAGGTGGAAAAGTATAAAGGAATGTAAATATTTTTATGAAGAAAAAAATTAGTCAACTGAATGAAATTCTACAGAAATATCTTACAGAATAAAGAGCCCAGCCATTGGATTGTGCAAACAGGAAGTTACTGTGACCATTATTGCATTTGGATTTACTTGCTAGATAATTTTGGTACAGGTTTGAATGTTCTTCTTTACCATTTAGAAATGAACATGTTTCTCTATGTGTGAGTGTTAGCTTTTCAACCAAATGATTTGGCTTAATCCTACTGAAGGTAAGAAGGTGTGTGTGTGTGTGTGTGTGTGTGTGTGTGTGTGTGACTGCAGGGAAGAGAAGCACTTAGGATTAAAATTTTTATTTGCCATTTTTATCTTATAGCAAATTCAAATGGCATAGGACTAGGAGCTCATAGTCTGGTTTGAGGAATATGCTTTGTGTCAGGCAAATATTTTTATGTTTGTTGTGAAAAAAAGAAAAACAACTCAGCTTTTTGTTTACCAACCTCAAACCCTTGATTTAGTGCTCTTAAAGGCTAGCAGCATTTGCATACCTATGTTCCACATTCAATGATCTCAGCCCATTCAAATAATTTGCCTGATAGACTGATCTTGCACAGTTCTTTCAAAAGTTCAGATCTAGGCTTAACAAGCTGAAGCTAGCAATGAGCTGTGATTAAACATAGCAGAAAGGCAAAAATGGCCTTGTGTTTCCACAGTAGCCAGAGCTTAAAGAAGCTTAATTCAGAAATATGAATACACCTGGCTGGTGGCATAGTGGATAAGGCACCGACCTTGGAACCCAAAGGTCACTGGTTCAATTTCCCAGCCAGGGCACATAACCAGGTGGCAAGCCAGGTCTCCAGCTAGGTCTTTAGCTGGAGGCAGGTGAAAGGCAACCATACATTGATGCCTCTCTCCCTCTCTGCCTCTCTCCCTTTCCCTCTCTCTAAAAATAATAAATCTTAAAAAAAAGAAATATGAATACAGTATTAAACATATTTATATGTGATATACATAGTGCATATATAGCACACATATAATATGTATTTAATTTCTAGCTCTCATTTTAATGAAAATATTATTGCTTAATAATTTAAGAGGATAATTTATTTAAAACTGAAAATATTTTGATAAGTACATCCTAGTTTCTGTTATTGGCAAACACTTTAGACTAAAATTTTAATGACCCAATTTCTAGGTTGTTTTGGAGTATACACAAATAGTCACACACACAAACACACACATATTTAAGGTATGGCTTAGGAGAAAAAGTAGAAGTTTGGGAACCCTGCCTGATTGTGTGCTACAATTCCAGGTAAGCAGGTGGCCTAGTGAAATATAAAGGGATTGCTAAACAAAAATTTTTAGTTCCTGGTTGGTGCCTGCAGGGGAGGAATTATGAAAGGAAAACAGAAACCTAACAGCAAAAGAGGGTCCGGAATTTTTAAATGAAGTGTTTTTATTGAGTTTAAAAGGTATGCAAATTAATTATAATTTACATATAAACCTAAGCTTTTGAATATGATAGATTATCTAAAAAATAATAGTTGGAAAATAGTTTATTTATACTCTAAAAGAAATCATAGCTCCGGCTCAATAGAAGGATGTAACTAATTTATCACAGATGAGATTTTGCAAGAACTGAAATACATATACAGTTTGAAAGAAAGAGTGGTATGATGCTTAGTTATCTATACTTTTGTATAAACTGTTAATGAATAGATAAAACAGAAAAAGAAAGTCTAGGGAATTACATCATGCTAAATTCTAAGGTGCTTTGCACCACAAAGTATAGTTTCAAATGATTTCTAAATAGGAAAGACTATCTACCTCAAGTTATATAAAATATTTATTTTAATATACATGCTAAATATACATGCACTATGTGCCCCTCACATTTCTAAAATTAATAGTTACTTGGAGCCACAAATGCCCACATTTGTTTTCTTATTTTCATAGATGATTTCACTAAGCAGAAGCCCTCGTTAATTCTACATTCACATAGATAGAAGGTCAAAGTTGGTCAGTGAGCCAAGAAATACCATATCAGGGTTTCTTTCCTCTTCAATTGAAAAAGGTATAAATTGTGGAATTAGGGTATTGATTGAAGGCTACAACTTCAAGCAATCAGTTTTTCTGGCTTGACAAGATTATTTTATCCTACTTTTCTTTCATTATTATGTGTAGTATTTGAGTCATCCTTCAGGCAGATGAAGTGACAGCTTGATTTAACTCAATAAAATCCACCAGTTAGGTAACCTACTGAGCCGAACAAAAGATGAAAACGACTGCAAGGGGCAGGTGCACTGTTAGTTTAAGCGAGCAGAGGAGTCTGAAGAAGAAAATATTAACAGAAATTATTCCCTAATCAATCCCTTTCTATGAAAACTTGAGAGAAATTTGCAAAACCTTCTGTCTGGGCAATTGAGCAGATAATGTCTTTGCTTTAAAAACAAAACAAAATAAACAAATCTTTAAAACTAGTTTATGTGCATGAAACACAATCTGTAATGGCTGTGCTTTTGTATAACTGCAGTAAGTCAAATAATCATTAATTTCTTGGTGTAATTGAGATAAAAATGCTACATGATGTATTTAGAGTAGTTTGAAAATTAACATTATAGTACTTTCTTTGAACCTTTGCTTTCTTTCATTTTTGCTTTTTTCTAGAAAGGTAAACACATTTTTTATTTTATTTTTTGACTTTTCCTTGAATATTTTATTGTTATTCCAGTATAGTTGTCCCAATTTTTCCCCATTGCTCTCCACTGCTCACACATACCCCTGCTCCCACAGTCAATCCCCACCATGGTCCAGGTCCATGGGTCATTCATACATGTTTCTTGACTAGTCCCTTCCCTTCCCTTTCTTTCTATCCTTATCTCCCTACCCCATACCCTCTGGTCACTGTCACTCTGTTCCTTATTTCCATGCCTCTGGTTCTATTGTGCTTACTTATTTGTTTTGTTCATTAGGTTCGTGTAGTAGGTGAGATCATATGGTATTTCTTTTACCACCTGGCTTATTTCACTAAACGCAATACTTTCCAATTCCATCCATGCTATTGTAAAAGGTAGGAGTTCCTTCTTTCTTTCTGCTGCATAGTATTCCATTATGTAAATGTACCACAGTTTTTTGATCCATTCATCCACTGATAGGCACTTAGGCTCTTTTCCAGCACTTGGCTATTGTAAGTAGCGCTGCTATAAACATAGGGTTGCATAGGTTCTTCAGAATTGGGTGTTTCAGGGTTCTTTAGGTATAGTCCCAGCAGTGGAATCACTGGGTCAAAAGGCAGTTCCAATTTTAGTTTATTGAGGAAATTCCATACTGTTTTCCACAGTGGCTGTACCACAGTCCGCATTTCCACCAACAATGCACCAGGCTTCCCTTTTCTCCACATCCTTCTCAGAACTTGTTTTTTTTTTTTTTTTTTTTTTTTTTAATAATTTGTTAATGATTGTCATTCTGACAGGTATGGAGTGGTATCTCATTGTGGTTTTAATTTTCATCTTCCCAATGACTAGTGATGTTGAGCATTCTTTCATCTGCCTATGCACCCTCTGTGTGTCCTCCTTGGAGAAGTGTCTGTTCAGATCCTATGCCATTTTTAATTGGATTGTTTGTCTTTCTTGTGATTGGTTGTCAGACTTCTTTATATTTTTGGAGATCAAACTCTTGTCTGAGGTATTATTGACAAATATGTACACCTATATGGTTGTATCTCTTTTCATTTTGATGATGTTTTCTTTAGCCATGCAGAAGCTTTTTAGTTTGATGTAGTCCCATTTGTTTATTCTTGCCTTTATATCCTTTGTCGTAGGGATATATTTCAGTGAACATATTGCTGCATGGGATATCTGAAATTTTACTTCTGTGTTTTCCTTTGGGACTTTAATGGTGTCAAGATTTATATAGAAGTCTTTTATCCATCTTGAGTTTCTTTTAGTCTAAGTGATGTAAGTTGGTGGTCTAGTTTCATTCTTTTGCATGCTACTGTCTAGTGCTTCCAATACCATTTATTGAAGAGGCTATTTTTACTCCATTTTACATTCCTGCTCCTGCCCCCTTTGTCAAAAATTAATTGACCATAGAGACATGGGTTTATTTTTGGGCTCTCTGTATTGTTCCATTGATCTATGTGTCTGTTTTATGCCAGTACCAGATTGTTTTTATTACAGTGACTTGAAGTATATAGACTGATATTTGGTATTGTGAGCCCTCCTACTTTGTTCCTCGTTCTCAAAATTGCTGAGGCTATTTGGGGTTGTTTTTGGTTCCATATGACTTTTTGAAATATTTGTTCTTGATCAGTGAAATATGTCAATGGTATTTTAATAGGAATTTCATGAATCTATAGATTACTTTGGGTATTATGGACATTTTAATGATGTTAACCTTCCAATCCATGAAAATGGTATATGTATCTTCCTTAAATTATTTTTTCAGTGTTCAGTAGTTTTCCAAGTACAGGATTTTTACCTCCTTGGTTAAAGTTATTCCTAGGTACTTTATTTATCTTGTTGCTATATTAAATGGAATTTATTTTCTAGTTTCTGTTTCTGATATTTTATTGTTGGTATATACAAATGCCTTTGATTTCTTAATTATTGACTCTACCCTGCCCTATTGCTCAATTCACTTATTAGGTCGAGTAGTTGTGGGTGGAGTCTATCAGGTTTTCTATATATATTATCATATCATCTGCAAATAATGAAAGTTTCACTGCCTACTTTCCAACTTGGATGACTTTCATTTCTTTTTTCTCCTCTAATCACTCTGCCTAGAACTTCCAACATTATTTTGAATAAGAGTGGTGAGGCTGGATATCCCTGTCTTGATCTTAAAGGAAAACACTTGTAGTTTATTGCCCACTGAGTATGATGTTGGCTGTAGGTTTCTCATATTGGCCTTTATTATATTGAGGTATGTTCCATCTGTTCTCACTTTGCTGGGATTTTTTTAATCATAAATGGGTGATGGATTTCATCAAATGCTTCTTTTTGTATCTATTGATGTGATTACATAGCTTTTATCCTTCATTTTGTTTATGTAGTGCATCATTGTTTATTACTTTGTGGATATTGTAACACCCTTGTATCCCTGGAATAAATCCCACTTGATCATGTTATATGACCTTTTTAAATGTATTTTTTGATGTGTTTGGTAATATTTTGTTGAAGAATTTAGCATCTATATTTATCAGGAATATTTGCATATCATTTTCTTTCTTTGTAGTGTCTTAATCCAGTTTTGGAATTAGGAAAATGCTGGCCTCATAAAATGCTCTTGGGAGTTTTCCTCCTCTTTAATTTTTTTGGAATAGATTTAGAAGGGCAAGTATTAGTTCTAGGAATGTTTGGTAACATTTACCTGTGAAGTCACCAGGTCCAGGACTTTTGTTTTTTTGGAGTTTTTGATTACAGCTTCAATTGAACGAGTTGTAAACTATTTAGATTCTCAGATTCTTTCTGATTCAGTTTTGGAAGACTACATGTTTCTAAGAATTTATTTAATGCAGATTGTCCAATTTTTGGCATATAGTTGTTTATAATTTGTCACAATCCTTTGTATTTCTTTTGTGTCAGTTGTTAATTCTCTTTCATTTCTGATTTTAAAAATTTTAGTCTTCTTTCTCTTTTGATAAGTCTGGTTAAATTTTGTTCATCTTTTCAAATAATCAGCTGTTTCATATTGTTTTTTAAGTAGTATTTTATTTATTTCTGTTCTGATATTTTTTGTTTTCTTTCTTTTAGTCACTTTGGGCTTGGTTTGTTGTTTTTAAAAGTCTCTTTAAATGTGATTTAGATTATTTATTTAAGCTTTTATTTTTTGAGGTAGGCCTATATAATGCTATGAATTTCCTTCTTAAGAGTGTTTTTATTGTGTCCCACAGATCTTTGGTTGTTGGAGTCTTATTTTTATTTGTTCAAGGTATCTTTTGATTTCTTCCTCGATCTCATTGTTAATTCATTCACTATATTAAGTAACATGTTACTTAGCCTTTATGTATTTATGTGTTTTTTAGTTTTCTTTCTTGTGATTGATTTCTAGTTTCATACCATTATGGTGTTTCATATAATTTCAATCTTCTTAAATTTATAGAGACTTATTTTATGTCCTAACATGTGGTATATCCTGATGTTTCATGTACACTTGAAAAGAATGTATATCCTGCTGTTTTGGGGTGAATTTTTTTGATGATAATACTTAAATCTATCTGATCTAGTGTGTCATTTAAAGCTTTAGTTTTCCAGGTTTTGTGTTGATTATCTGTCTGAAAGATTTATGCGTTGATGTCAATGAGCTGTTATAATCCCCTTCTATGACTGTATTAATTTCAATCTTACCCTTTATATCTATCAAGATTTGCTTTACATATTTAAGCGCTCCTATGTTGTGTGCATAAATGTTTTCAATGGCCATATTCTATTGTTGGTTTGCTCCCTTTATCATTATGTGGTGTTATTCATCCTTTCTTATTATAGCCTTGGTTTTTAAGTCTATTTTGCCAGATATATGTGTTGCTAACCCAGCTTTTAAAAAATTCCATTTGCATGATATGTCTTTTAGTCCCTTTACCATTAATCTGTATGTATCTTTTGTTCCAAGCTTGGTCTTTTGTAGACAGTTTTCTGATTCATTCTGCTGCTCTCCGTCTTTTGATTGGAGCATTTAAGCCTTTACATTTAAAGTGATTATTGACAGGTACACATTTATTATCATTTTATTCTTTCAAATATGTTCCTCTTTTCCTTTCTTTTTTTTTCTACTTTTAAAAAGTTATACTTAATATTTCTTGTTATACTTAGTTTATTATTAACAAATTTCTTTAACTTTTTCTTGCCAGGGAAGATCTTTATTTTTTATTCAATTTTATATGGTAGCCTTGCTGGGTAAAGCAGTTTAGGTTGTAAGTCCTTGCTTTTTATAACTTTGAAAATTTCATGCCAATCCCTTCTGGCCTGAAATTATCCTGAAGAAATCAACTAATAGTTTAATGGGCACTCTATTGTAGGTAACTTATTACCTTTCTATTGCTACTTCTAGATACCCTCTTTGTCTTTAACCTTTGCCATTCTAATGATGATGCTCTTGGTGTGTGTCTTTTTGGGGTTATCTTGTTTGAGGTTCCATTGTAAGGGCTCACTACCTGGATCAAAGATGCTTGTCTTCTCCCTGTGTGTTCACATAGGGGAAGGAAGGAGCGATCTTTCTGGGGTTTCTTTTATAAGAGCACTGATCCTGTTCCTGAGGGCTCAGCTCTCATGAACTACTCACTTCCCAGAAACCTCACTTTCTGATACCATCACATTGAGAATTAGGTTTTGACATGAATTTTGAGTGACACAAACATTCAGTTCATAGTACTGTTACCTAAACATGATATTCTTCTACTTGACTATTTCACCTGTGTTAATTTTCTGAAGTAAATTTATTTATTTAATTTTATGGAGCAATTTAGTAATAGATTGCCCCACAGATAATTATTTGAAAATACCCCCAAATTGTTGATTTATTCTAGGAAAAGTAAGCATAAAAAAGAAATGACATATGTGATTGTCATAGGAATTTATTTAACAGAAGCAGGGAAAAAAAGCCATAGAAGAAAATACACTGATGTGGTGATAAGAGAATATGGTAATAGACCAAAATCATGGAAATGTATCCTCACAGTTTTTAACATGTAAAATCACTGTTTTTAATATAAACTTTACTTAAAGTAATCTAGGGAGGCTAGTACATGGCTGAGGTTTGATACTGACCACTGAATGATCAGCAGAGGCCAAAATAATAGAAAGCACATTGTGCAAGTATGGGTGGTTAGAACAAATGAAGGATATAAATCTGAGTGCACGCAGAAAAGGTGATAGGTGCTAAACCAAAAAAAAAAAAAAAAATTATATCTCCAGTCATGAATGAGATATGACAGTTGCAAATCACAGAAAAGAAAATTGGGCCATTTAACAAAAGAAGAAATTACTGTTTAATTTTGTCATGCTATCTTCTGTTAATTTAACTCTAGCTGACATTGTTTGCAAAATTGTACAAATGAGGAAAAAAGAGCAATGTTTAATCCAGGTAGAAGAAATTATATGTGTGTCATACATCAGAGAGTGATATTTACAATAATCAGAATTTGCAAAATTCATGAAGCAGCAGTTAGCAAAAGGTTAAAGCCTTAGAAACCTTACTTTAAGAAAATGTCTGCTTAAGTAATGCTCTATTATAGAGCAAGCCATCTGCTCATTTCTCCCCCAATTTATAAGTGATGAAAAGTATAAATTCAATGAAAAATACATAAATAATGCTTGTAAACATTCACATCTTATATTTTGGTTAGATACATTCTTTTCAAAAAAGTGAAATTTCTGCTAAAAAAATAAAAATGATAAAAACCCAGGATTGTACTTTTTTCCTTTCTGTGAATTTGTTTATAATTAAGAAATCTGTATTTATTCTATAGCATAATATTAATTATTAAATTTCAATTATTCTTTATTTTCAATACATTTTTCAAGTAGTAATTGACTGCTAATCTGGTGACATACACTATTTCAGTGTCTGGAAGTAGAGTGGTGAATAGTAGAGAAAAATCCTAGCCTTCATGGAGCTTAGCTTTGGGTAAGGAGAGACTGATCCACAAGTAAAATATGTCAGGTAATGATTAAAGTAGTCTAAGAAGAGGAGCACTGGTGTTTGTTTTTAATAGGTGGGCCAGGGCAGACCTCACTGTTCCAGAGACATTTGCTCTGAAGCCTAAAGGAGATGAAGCCATGAGCCATACTGATATTGGAGGGGAAAACTTTCTGACAGAGAAACTAGCAGGTTGTTAGACTTAAGAGTGTGATTAATTTGGTTGAGGAAAAGTGAAGGGCCAGTAGTGCCAGAGCACAGTGAGTGAAAGGGATATGGTAGCAGGTGATATCACTAAGGTCATAGAGGTCACAACATGTAAGGAATGATTTTACTCTTGAGTCATATTGAAATTATTAGAGAGTTTTGAAGAGAAGAGTCATATAATTTAACCAATATTTTAAAAAGATCACTCTAGCTGCTGTATTAAGAAAAGACTGTGTGTAAATGAGTGTGGAGGAGAAGTGTTTAAGGAGACACAGTTGAAGGCTGTTGTGATCAGACTGTGGAGCCAGTTTACTAATAGTGGGGATGGTGGAAAGTTGTTGGATCCTAGATATATTCTGAATGTTGATCTTATAGAATTTACTACTGAATATATGTATAGAAGAAAGATAGTTAATCTTGCTTCCAAGGATTTGGCTTGAAGAAATGGTAATGCCATGAAGATAAGCAATGCTACAGGGAGATCGCATCCTGGGTATATCTTTGAGATGCTTCTTGGATAACCAAGTGAAGAGGTCAAGTAGATTGTATGATATATAAGTTTGGGTTTCAATAAAAAGGATCTAGGTTAAAGGTATGCGTTTTGAAAATATCAACATATGGAAACTGGATGAGGTTATCTTGGGAGTGAGTGCAGATAACAAAGAGAACATTTAACATTAGAGAGCAGGATGAAGAGGCAAGGAGGCTGAAAAGACCAGAACAATAAAAGGAAATCAAGAGTCTGTGTTATTTCTAAGCCAAATGAAGAAAGCATTTCACAAAGGAGAATACATGTATTTTAACAGAAGTCTTGGTGCCTCATTTACATCATTTGGACCTTTGCTTTCATACTAAAATTTAGCTTTCAATATCCTTATCTTCACACCTGAGGATTCTTTCCAAAACCAGAAAAAAATGTTCTGCCCAAGCATGAGCTAGTAATGCTATGAAATTAATGTAAACCTCCCACTTAAGAGCCCTTAACCAATGTATAAGTATACCTATAGATGAAATTAATACTGAGGTGAGTGTTTTTACTGGTTCTATGAGTTTCCTCATGGGACTAAATTCCAGTAATAAGTGTTTTGATAATACACTCTTTATTGGCTGGTTTTCCTTTTCTGCACCATTTCCTAGTCACCTATTAGTGTTCCCTGCCTAATAAGTACTTGCATTTGAACCCTTGTCTCAGGGTCTGCATTGGAAAAAACCCAAGTTAACACTATTGAAAAATTAAGTAAGAGGAGAGCCATTTTGATTTTTGGCATTAGCATTAGTGGCCTTGAGAAAATTGGCGTCAGTGGGAGATTTAGGCAACAGTTTATTAGATTGCTTTTAAGAAGGAAGAAGAGAAAATGAAGTAAAGATTTCAATTATATTTTACTCTTTAGGGAGTTTTGTTCTAAAGGGAAACAGACAAGCAGAAATGCAGTTGGAAGATCATATGGAATCAAGAGTATTTCTGTTTTGATTTAAAATGAGACATCCCAGTGTGTTTAAATGTTGATGGGATTGATTCAGTAGAGGGGGAATTATGGTGTAGGATAATGCAGTTGAGTAAACTAGAAGGGAGTTTACAGAGTGGATAAATTGTCAGACAATAGCCTGGACTGTAGTCATCGATGGAAAGCAAAGAAAACAACAGTATAAGGGCACATAGAAGTATGTAAAATGCCTTTTCTGATTATTTATATTTTCACTTATTTGTGAAAGGGAAGGATACATGGTAAAAACTTTAAAGGAGGCATTAAGCAGAATAAACAGTTTTTAAAAACTTGAAGTCTGTTTAAGTGTTTTGATCATAAAGTAAAAGAGAAACTAGTGGACATGGTTCTGTGGGTGTTTTTTTTTTTTTTTTTTTTTTGTCATTTATATTCAACTGCAAGTTAGAGGCATAAAGCAGATGGGTAATTACATTTATCCAGGATTGAAATTTTTTTCCATGTGAATATGTTGACAAGAAAGAGACAGTATAGAAAGGAATGATTTAAATGATGGATCATAAAATATAAGGGGGGTAAGGAGTGAGAGGAGGAAATGAGTAAAAATAAAATGGGCATTGGATTAGGTAGATTGAAAGTTCCAAGGATTCACACAATGATTGGAATCAGGAGTTAGAGGAAGTAAACTGGAAAGACAGGAGGCAGATGTCAGGAAGGTGAGATGCCTGCAATTGAGATTGTGGGGAAGGAGTACAATTACTGTCAGTATCATAAATATTTTAGAGTTTTAGGCCATAAGGTCTGTGTCACAACTACTCAACTCTGCCATTGTATAGCTGGGAGGAGTTTCAAGCAATAGCTACAATAGTGGGCATGGTTGTGTTCCAGTAAAATGTGTTTATTAAAAATATACAACTTACAAAATTTCATGATCCAAGATTGACATGCAAATTAATATGTCAATTGCTTTCCTATATAACTGTAACTGTATTTCTAATGGGAAAAATCAGTCAGTTTTTGAACAAATCATTTTTCAAATAGCCTTCTGGAATGAATTAAGTTTGAGAATTGAGGTTTCATTTTACCAGCAAAGAACAAGTGGAATTTGAAATCACTGCCTTTATATTGGCATCCCAAAATGGAATACTTAGATATGAATCTGATAAAATATGTACAAGATCTATATGAGGACAAGTATAAAACTCTGATCAAAGATATCAAGGAAGAATGAAATAAATGGAGAGCTATTCTGTGTTCTGGATAGTAAGGCACCATGGTCAACATGTCAGTTCTTCCCAACTTGATCTACAGATTCAGTGCAATCCCAGTAAAAACCTCAGCAAGTTATTTTGTGGATCTTAACAATCCGATTTTAAGATTTACTTGGAGGATCAAAAGACTCAGTTTTTGACACTATTGTGTTGAAGAAATACAAATTTAGATGACTGGCACTGAACAACTTTAAGACTTACTATCAAGCTACACTAAGATAGTGTAATGTTGCCAAAACAATAGAAAAACAGTTCAATGCAGCAGAATAAAGAACACAGAAATAGATCCACATACATGTAGTCAACTCACCTTTGAGAAAAGAACAAAAGCAATACAATAAAACAAGGATAGCTCTTTCAACAAGTAGTTCTGAGGCATCCAGAAATCCTATGCAAAAAAATTAATCTGGACATAAACTTTGCACCATTTAGGAAAATTTACTCAAAATTAATCACAGGCTTAAATATAAAAACTATTAACACTCAAAAGTTAACATAAGAGAAAACCTAGATGACCTTGGATTTGGTGATGACTTTTTTATATACTACTCCAAAGGCATGATCCATGAAAGATACAACTGATAAGCTGGACTTCAGTAAAAATAAAAAAAAACTTCTATGTGAAAGTCAATGCCAAGAGAATGAGGAAAATGCTACAGGCTGGGAGAAAATGTTTACAAAAGACATATCTAGTAAAGGACTTTATCTAAAATACACACAAATCTTTATTTTTAAAATTTTATTAATTATTTTTCAGAGAGAAGGTCAGGGAGGCAGGAAGAAAGGGAGAGAAACATCAACGTATGGCTGCCTTTCACCTGCCTCCAGCTGAGGACCTGACTGGAGACCTGGCTTACAGCCTGGTTATGTGCCCTGATTGCGAAATCAAACTAGCAACCTTTGGGTTCTCAGGCTGGTGCCAATCCACTGAGCCACACCAGCCAGGGCTAAAATACACACACAACTTTAAAACTCAACAATATGAGGACAAGCAACCCAATTAAAAAATGGACCAAGGCCTGAACAGATACCCCATCAAAAGAAGATACACAAATAGCAAGTAAGCATATGAAAATGTTCAACTTCATATGCCATTAGGTTATTTCAAAGCCAAAAAACAATGAGATATCACTGCACACCTATTAGAATGGCCAAAATGCAGAATACTGACAAGGATGTGGAGCAATAAGAACACTCATTTATCACTAGTGGGAGTGCAAAATGACACAGTGACTGTGAAAGAGAGTTTGACACTTCTAACAAAACTAAACTTACTCTTACCATATGATCCAGCAATTGCACTGCTTGACATTTACTTAAATGAGTTGAAAATGTATGTCCTTAAAAAAACCTGCACACAGATGTTTATAGTATCTTTATTAATAAGTGCTAAAACATAGAAGTAACCAGTATGTCCTTCAGTAGGAGAGGATAAATAAATTATAATACATTCAAATAATGGAATATTTTTCAGCAATATAAATGAGCAATCCAGCCATGAAAAGACATGGAAGAAACTTAAGTGCATATTACTAGATGAAAGAAACAAATCTGAAAGTGCCACAAACTATATGATTTTAGCTACATGACATTCTGGAGAATGCAAAATTATGAAAACAATAAAAAGACTAGTGGTTGCTAGGGATTAGGAGTGAGGGAGGGATTGGTAGGCAGAGGACAAAGGACTTTTAGAGCAATGAAACTATTCTGTACAATAATAGTACAATGGTCAATGCATGTCACTAGATATATGTCAAAACTCATATAATGCACTATACTACCAAGAGAAAACCCTATGTAAACTGAACTGGATGATAATTGATATGTTCATGTTGGTTCATTGGAAAAAGTATGCCACACTGGTGAGAAATGTTGAGCCTAAAACTGCTCTTAAAATAGTTTATTAAAAGAAAAACAAGTGGCTGGCACATGGGCATAATTTGTCAACTTCTGGCCTATAGTATGTGCATAAGCTTTAGTAGCTGAAGTAGGGTGGAGAACAAGACTGTTGAAGGAGAGGAAATCAAACAATGAAGTACCTGTCCATGCTAGGTAAAAACGTAATACATGGTGGCTCAGTAGATAGGTGATGGCCTGAGAACCCAAAGGTTGCTGGTTCAATTCCCAGGCAGGGCACAGAACCAGGTCCCCAGCCAGGTCTCCAGTTAGGTCCATAGCTGGAGGCAGGTGAAAAGCAATCTTACCTTGATTTTTCTCTCCCTTTCTTCCTCCTTCCCTGTCCTTCTTTCTGAAAAGTAGTAAATAAAATCTTTTAAAGAAATGGGTTAAAAAACAAAACAAAACAAAAAACTCAACAACTTAAGAGAGACTTCAGACAAATCACCACAAAAACTTACCTGTGGACAACCTTTATGCCTGCTACAGAAAGATAAGCAGAGGCAGTCAAACTGCAGCCCAGAAGGAATCTATCAGACTGTACAACTGTGTGCCTTCATTCCATCTGAAGCTGTTTTGAGACAAACATCAGTACATCTCAGCTGCCTATCTTCGGAACCCAGAAACAAAAAGTATAGTCTATTCCATTGGGTAACCTTTGGTTTTCTTTTGTTTCCAGAGAGATGCTTCCCATTAAATACCTGATTGTTGTACCATAGGTTCAACCCTCATCACTCCCATCACCTCCATCACCACCTCCTGAAATGAGACACAACTGTTTAACTGAAATGAACTTTCCGAAAGACTGATAATAGCAGAATGGTCTCTCAGCCCAGCTTTTGGAGTATGATACCTCCAGGGCAGTTTCAGAGGAGGAAACTGTAGGGGTTCAGAATAAGTCATTCCAAGATACACCTCAGTGGTATGCAGGTTATTTTGAGCTGAGGGCAACTTTAGCTTCAGGCTCAAGAGAAGCTTTTGTTCCTTCTTTCAACTACCTGGAAAAACTTGAATTAAAAACCTTGCCCAAAAGAGAGTATCTCAATAAACCAATATTGACCCACCTATATGGCAGCATAAACTTTTATTTACTAAACATCTGCTTTTCTTATGATACTGCAGTGATCCTCAGAAGCCCCATGGTGCATTACCTCATCCCTACTCAGAATGTCTTACATACTTTAATTCCCCTTTCTGTCTTTGAACTTTTCCTGCATGTGGGGTCTCTGGCTCTGTCATGCATGTGGATTTTCCATACATATATATGTGTTAAATTTGGTTGTTTTCTCTTGCAGAGAGAGAGAGAGAGTAAAGAAAGAAAGAAGTATTTGAGTGTTGAAAGAGCCATTAATAGAAATACTGACATTGCTCTGACACATGAAAGTATGAAAGTAATGCTGGGAGAGTGACAATAACACTACAGTTCAAGTATTTAACAAATGAGCAAAATAGAACCAAAGGCATGGAAGCAAGGAACAGACTGACAGTGACCAGAGGAGAAAGGGGAGGGAGGGAAGGGGGAAAGAAGGGGAAGGGGCTAGTCAAGGAACATTTATAAATTGCCCATGAACATTTATGGGATTGATTGTGGGATCAGGGTGTGGGTGGTGCAGTGGAGAGCAAGGGGAGAAAACTGGGACAACTGTAATAGAACAACAATAAAAATATTTAAAAAATTGAAACAAACAAACAAAAGGAGTGAAGAGGAACAACTTTGGTGTTAGTGACTAACACTTTGGTGTTAGTGGGAATACACTGTTTTGGATGCATTCAGTATTAATTCTTAATAACCTATTTGCATGCTTATTTTTCCTGTTTGCACTAAGTGTTGATTTTACTTTTATGTAGTTAAACATTAAAATCTGGTATATAAAATAACATTTAAAACTATGACTAAACTAACCTCCTGTCTGTGTTATAGGTAATATGCTTGCATCTCACTACTTCATCTGAGTCTAGTTGATTGGCCAATGATTTATGTCTCTTTTTTATAGCCTCTGATTTGCAGAAAGGTGGCTTCTGTGTAAGCTAAAGTCAGCTATTGCTGGTCAGGTACTGTGAGGGCAGAAAAAGGACAAGAGCTACTTAGAGGAGTTTCTTTTTCCAAATGATTACTCATAATCATAGATTGTAACATTAAGATGCCTGAGATAGTAGATTAATCTTTATGTTAACCTGTATTGTTTTGTCCACTCATCACTTCATTACCAGTTAAAGTTCTTGATATTCTTTGTGAAAATCACATCACAATCCCTCGATATAGCTTGGTAAATTACTTGTCCAGAATTTAAGTGAAAGCATTTATAAATAAATACACAGTTTTCTAGTATTTCTCACTTAGATGTCTATACTTTGACTAAATTTACTCACTTTGACCTTTCAGAGAAAGTCCAGGAGTTCTTATTTTTTCATATATATTTTTAGTGCTCAGCTGACATTCTTTCTGACTTACCAAAAGGACATCACCATTTTTTCCCAAAGTGCATCTGTTCAAAATCAGAAGAAAAAAAGAGTAAAAGCTTTCATTTTTTTCTTTAACTGTTTTTCTTCATTTTAAAGAGACTGGCAATCATAACTTTATAGGTGATTCATAAAGGTCTTAAATTTCCTAATTCCATAAGCTGGACCAACAATGTACCAAATGCTGTCAACCATAGTAATTAAAAATGTCACTCAATATCAAAATAGTTATTATCTTTTCATTGTGCATATTCAAATCTACCTAATTGAGTACCTTTCCCATTAGTACAATAATACACTAACCTGTGCTTTACCCAAGATGCCCCTGCCCTGCTGAGGGAGGGTTTTCAGGACCCTTCCTATATAACCACATATGCTTTTTGAGGTCTTCCTGTGACCAGTATATTGACCAGGTGTCTGACTAAGATTTCAAAAACTTTCAAGAGTTCTTTTCTTTTTTGGGAGGCAGATATTTTTGAAAACTATTTTTAATTAAAATTTTTTTTTACCTTTTAAGATAATCTGTTTCTTATTACACTGTAAAAGATATTTCACTAGTCATTTACTATTCATTTTATTTTATTTTTTATTTTTTTCAATGTATGGTTGTCTTTCACCTGCCTCCAGCTATTGACCTGGCTGGAGACCTGGCTTGCAACCTGGTTATGTGCTCTGGCTGGGAATTGAACCAGCGACCTTTGGGTTTGCAGGCTGGCACCTATCCACTGTGCCACCAGCCAGGACTTAATTTACTATTCATTTTAGAATGAACGTGACAGGATAGGTAAAAGTACATTTGCTCTTATTTTATACAAAGGAAAAATCTTCCAGCTATTTCTACAAAGGAATGTGCTTATTTTAATCTTTATAGTTGAGATAGGATATTAAGAAAGAAAAACTTAACTTTATGGTCTGTGTATGTGTATGCATGCATATGTGGGTCTATGAAGACTTTATACTCATCAAAGATATAAATTATATAGATCAATGGAACAGAATAGAGAGCCCAGAAATTAACCCAGGACTCTATGGTCAACTCATATTTGACAAAGGGGGAAGGAACATAAAATGGAGTAAAAACAGTCTCTTCAACAAATGGTGTTGGGAGAATTGGACAGCAACATGCAAAAAGATAAAACTAGACCACCAGCTTACACCATACACCAGAATAAACTCAAGATGGATAAAAGATTTAAACATAAGCAGTGCCACCATAAAGGTCCTGGAGAAAAATATAGGCAGTAAACTTTTGGATATCTTACGCAGAAATATGTTTACTGATACTTCACCAAGGGTAAAGGAAATAAAAGAACAAATCAACAAATGGGACTATATAAAATTGAAAAGTTTCTGTTCAGCTAAAGAAAACATCAGCAAAATTCAAAGGGAACCAACTGTATGGGAAAACATAATTGCCAATGATACCTCAGACAAGGGTTTGATCTCCAAAATATATAAAGAACTAATGTGACTCAACACCAGGGAGACAGACAGCCCAATTAAAAAACGGGCAAAGGACATGAACAGACAACTCACTGAGGAAGATATACAAAGGGCCCAGAGGCATATGAAAGAATGCTAAACATCACTAGTCATCAGAGAGATGCAAATTAAAACCACAATAAGATACCACCTCACACCTGTCAGAATGGCAATCATCAACAAATCAATAAACAACAAGTGTTGGTGAGGATGTGGGACAAAGGGAACACTGGTGCTCTGTTGGTGGGAATGCAGGCTGGTGCAGCCACTGTGGAAAACAGTATGGGGTTTCCTAAAAAAAAAAAAAAAAAAAATGGAACTGCCTTTTGATCCAGTGATTCCAGTACTTGGACTATAACCCAAAGAATCCTGAAACATCAATTCATAAGAACCTATGCACACCTATGTTCATAGCAGCACTATTGACAATAGCCAAGTGCTGGAAACAGCCTAAGTGCCCATCAGTGGATGATTGGATCAAAAAACTTTGATACATTTACACAATGGAATACTACACAGCAGAAAGAAAGAAGGAACTCCTACCCTTTGCAACAACATGGATGGAACTGGAGAGTATTATGCTTAGTGAAATAAGACAAATACCATATGATCTCACCATTGCAGGACAATAATGAACAAAACGAACAATAAGCAAAACAGAACCAAATATATGAATACAGTGAATAGGCCTCCAGTGGTCAGGGGGTAGGGGGTTGGGGGGAGGGGAGAGGAAGAGGCAAGGAAGGGGAGCAGTTTAGACAAGAACCTAGTATAAAGGAACCATGGACATGGACAACAGGTGGGAGTGAATTCGTGGGGAATGGGTGGGTGGGGAGGGGGACAGAGGGAAGCAAAAAGGGGATGGATGTAATACAACAACGATAAAATTAAATTAAAAAAATATATAAATTAATTGGTTACAATGGTAAGTCTACATGTCTATTCTGAAAGAACAGAATTACTGGCACACAGAAGCTTCTAAATAACTGGCTCAAATGTTTTTAATGACATCTATAGTTATTTGAAACAAAACTGCTTAATTGACTAAAAAAACTATGATAATATGAGTTTCACATCACTTGTTGCAAGTGTGCTATTAAAATGGTTTCATACCTAATCTATTTCACATTCTGTCTGGACTCTATACTTGTTAGAAGTAGATTAATAAAACATTGATGTTGAGTAGGTTATAAGGAAGAAAGTAAACTGAAATCTCCAACTTAGTCACTAGCTGTGGCTACTGGTGTGTAAGTCATGTGCCTCCTGTCTCTTGGTGTCTTTCTAACTTGGACAGGACATGGGAGGTGAGGAGCTTAGGGTTTGAACTAAGGGAAACAAGCAACTGCAGCTCAACATTTCCCAATATCTGCTCCATCAAATAGAGATTGTTAGAGAAATCAATAATTGTTTTATAAGAGAAGAGTACACATTGGGATGACAGAGGGCAAGCATGCTCATTGTTTCAATTACCTGTTACTCAGAAAAAGGATATATTAAGGCAATTGTGACATGTATGGTAGGCTTTGAGGTTAAGATATCATTTCTAGAATGTACATTACATGCTAAGAATGTGTGATGTGTATTAGTATATGAGTGTATATAGTATTTACTATTTACTTATATTAGTATTTAATATTTAGCATCATGAACCAACTACTGAGAATGCTTTTGTATATCACAGAATATGTAAAGGAGAAAGTAGAATGGTTAAGAGTTATACCTTATGTCTCTCCTTTTTATTTGAGGATGCTTTCTCTGGTATTTTATACATTGTGGGTAAAAGTAGGTTTATAGTTGTATGATAAAACACTACAATAATTAATAAAAATGATGTGAGAATAAACTCTGTGTTTCATGTATTCACAACTGTAAAACTGCTTGTTCCCCACCCTATATATTAAGGTAAAGCCAGTTACCTTTTTTGTCTTCATTAGACAGGAAATTATTTGGAGAATTAGGAAGATGGATTTATTTACTTTTTAATTTTTATTCAAAGCATCTGCTAGATGCTAGGATAGAAAAAGACATGAGTAGGTCTCAACATCAGATAATTGAGCATATTATATATGAGGTCTATCTTCAAAGTATCAAGCCAGTGACAATATAATTAAAACAGTTTGCAAGGCTGATACTTTCGGGATAGACCTTGTGTATATTACATAACATTTTTGCAGATTTGTGATAAATATAAGCATATTAAAAGTACTGATAAGCTCTGAGGAAAATATATTGCTTTAACTCTGTTGAAGACACCATTTCATAAGGAATCTTCCTTTATAACACAAAGCAAACTCTGCATATATTTGATGGAACTAATTTTGGGAAATGTTGGGCTACAGCAGCCTCTTTACCTTTTTTATACTGTTTACTTACCAGGTTTCGTTACTTTGTCTTAGATTTTTTATTAAGACTTTGTATAACTTGAAAATGCAGATGGAGTTTAAGTTGTTCGTAAGTTCTTATCTTCCTTCCCACTTACTAAGAATATTCATAGTGATCTTGTAGGCCCACCATGCTACCATGACAACCCATTAGAGGTTTAGAGGAAGACAAGGAATTTCAAAACCCCAGTACCAAGATGCATATGTAGTTCACAACTTGGCCTAAAACTCTAACTTGCTCTGTTTTGATGACCACAATTATAGAATTTGTATTTGGCAATCATTTTGTCAAGCTGACTTTAAAAATAGAGCAAACATATTTTATTCAGCAAAAATACTTAAAAAATCTTCCACCCCTGGAGGTAGAGTATCCAGTATCTCTCATCCAAATTACTATAAAATCTTATAACTGGCTTCAAATGTTTTTCATCCATACACCCATCCTCAAAGAGATTTGATAAAGCAACTTAGATTACTTAGTCCTCTCTTCACAATATTCACATGGCTCCCATTTCAGAGAAAAATAGCTGACATTCTCACAATGTTGGACAAGGTCCTGTATATCCTAAAATCTTTGTCCCATCTAATTTCCTACCTTTTTCCTTCTTACCCTCTTTTGTATAGTCATACTGGCCTTCTTGCTTCATATTCTCTCCTAATGAAATGGTCTTCTTCCAAAATAACTCATGGACAACTTCCTCACATCTCTAAAGTTGTTGATCAAATATTAGTTTCTCAGTAAGACCTATAGTGACCAACTATTTAAATTTGCAACCTTTCCATCTAAGCTTTTAATCCTCCTTATCCTGCTTAATTTTTGTCCAGAACATACATTATTTCCTAAAATAATGCATAACTTATTTATTATGTCTATGTTTATCATCTCTCTACCCTGTTAGAATTTAAATTCAGTGAGGCCAACGGTTTTCATACGTTTGCTTGTTTTGGGTTTTGTACTTTTTGTTCATTGTTGTATCCTGAGCACCTGGAATATAAGTGGTTAACCAGTATTTGTTGGCCAAATGAGTGAATGAATGGATAAAAGAATCAAAAGAACTTTGGGGGGAATGGGTGGGTGGGGAGGGGCACAGAGGGGAGCAAAAAAGGGGATGGATGCAATACAACAACAATAAAATTAAAAAGAAGAATCAAAAGAAGACAATTCCCACTTATTTGATAAAAAAATTTCAATTGAGACATTTTTTGATAAAAAAAATCTAGTGGTTTACAAAATAAACTAAAGCATTAATCAAGCTAATTGTTTCATTGTTTCTCTTTGGGCAAATAATATAGTTATGAGATTATTGCAACCTAAGTCATTGTTTAGTTAAAACATATTTTGGCATTCACTGTTGGTTTTGAGTTGCAGTTTTTAATCTAATGCCAATACTTGACATCTATGTTCCTGAATACTCTGTGTTCCTGAAACTAATAGTCTTCCTTTTTGATTTGGGCAGAAGATATTATATTAGCTTTCATTAATGATAACTAAAGCCAAGGTTTCAAAAGGCAGCAGGAGACATGAGTTTCACACAAGTGGAGTCATAGAAGTTTTCATATGATATAGTTTCTCTAATTATTTTCAAATGTTTGCAACACAGCAAAGAAAAAGCTTTCTTACTGCTTGTGATGGCAGGTTACCCATGGGGGCAAGGGAGGGAGAGGCAGGCTCCAGGTGGAAATCATGTGTTCTTGGGGAAAAATTAGAGAACTCTCAGCAACAGTTGTGGGATGAGGGAAGTTAGGTAGTAAATCTGGCAATAAATAAATAAATAAATAAAACAAAACGTGTGCCAAGAATTCTTCTTGCCAGCCCCTTCTTGCTTGCAAAGTTTCTTTTGAGAAATCAGCTGATAGTCTTATAGAAGCCCTTTTGTATGTAACTCTCTTCTTTTGCTGCTTTAAAGATTGTTTAGCTTTAACCTTTGGCATTTTAATTATGATGTGTCTTGGTGTGGGTCTCTTTGGGTCTAGAATGTTTGGGATTCTCTGTGCTTCCGGGACTCATATGTCTATTGCCTTTACCAAATTTGGGTAGTTTTCCATCATTATTTCTTCACCCAAGTTTTTAGTTTCATGCTTTTCTCCTGGCACACCTATGATTCAGATGTTGGCACATTTAAAGTCATCCCAGAGTTTCTTAAGCCTCTCCTAATTTTTTTTCCAATTCTTGTTTCCTCATTCCGTACTTGTTGACTGTTTATTTCTTCCTTACATTCCAAATCACTGTTTTGAACTCTGGTTTCCTTCCCTTCACCATAAGTTTTCTATGGATTTTCCTTCATTTTATTTAGCTTAGCCTTTAAGTCTTCTGTGTTTGCCATACTGAAGTATATCTGTCAAGTCTGTGAGAATCTTTATCACCAGCATTTTAAACTCTGTGTCTGTTATTTTGGCTATCTCCTCATCGCTTAGTTTTCCCTCTGTAACCTTGATCTGTTTCCTTTTTTGGTCCATATTTCTCTGCCTTCTCAACTTGACAAGCTCCTATGTTTGCCTCTGTGTCTTTGGTAGAGCTGTAATACATGTTACATTGTAAGGCGTAGAGCCTTCGGTATTTGTCAGTGCAGGGGCAGCTGGTTTCACCGCATTGTAGCACTGTATGTGGCAGAGATATCTGAGAGGGAATAATGCTGTTTGCTCAGGACTTGCCCCTTTTTCAGGCACTTCTCCAGCTTCCTATATGGGACTAGTGCCTGTCTAGCTATAACCTTGGCTGTGGTTCCTAGAGTGGGTGGGTCTGCAGATGTTTTAGGACCTTGGGGCCCTCTAAACAAGTGGACTTTGCTGAGAGGCTAGCAGTTTCTTTTTTCCACCCCAACCCCTACTGGTTTTCACAGTAAGAAGCTTTATTTTCCACTTGTACTGGAACCATGAGCTGAGCAGCCTGGTGTGGTGCCGGGAGTGTTCTCCAAGTGTCCCTCCTTTTTTTTTTTTTTTTTTTTTTTTTTTTTTTTTTTTTTTTTTTTTTTTTTTTTTTTTTTTTTTTTTTTTTTTTTTATGTGTGACTGCCTTTCTACTAGCCAACTCCAGCTGTTCTCCTGACACAGCCACAGCAGCCACTGCTGGGCTATGCCACCAAATAGTGTCCTCTCTGTCCCAGCTCTACTGTTCCTACCTATCTGGATGAGTGTTTCTTCTTTGTATCTTTGTTTGTTGGATTTTCATGTGGCTTGATTTTCTGGAATTTCTGGTTGTCTCTAGTTTTGAGATGGATGTATTTCTTTTCAGTTGTGGAGGGAGATGCAGCATTTCTACCTGTGCCTTCATCTTGGCCAGAAGTAAATTTCCTATATTTCTAATCTTTAGTCCCCATCTAGCTTGTCAGCTACCCTAGGAGTATCTGTCTTTTGTAAATAACATGCTCTTTTAAACCTTTACAAAAGGACATTTATTCAACTGTAAAAGTTTATATATTTTAATCTGTAGGTTAATTTAATTTAATTTTATTTTTATTATTTTTTAAAGATTTTATTCATTATATTCAGAGAGAAGGGCGGGGAGGGAGGAAGAAAGGGAGAGAATGGTCGCCTTTCATCTGCCTCCAGCTAAGGACCTGGAGACCTGGCTTGCAACCTGGCTATGTGCCCGAACTAGGGGACCAAACCAGTGGCCTTTGGTTCGCAGGCTGATGCCAATTCACTGACCCACACCAGCCAGGGCTTGAAGTTAATTTTAAAGTATTAATTTAAAATGCACTTCTAAAAACAAAACAAAATTTTATTAATAACTAATTTTTTCTTGAACTTTTACATATTTTGCAAATTTTTTATGTTGGGGATAACTACATAATTTAAAATATTCCTACTAAACATTAATGAAATTATTATATTAATATTTATTTCAGACTATTCTCTAAACCTGTGGACCACAAATTTATTTTGTGTTTCTACTTATAGCTTCTTATGACATTTGTCTCTTTTATTTTTTTATTTTGAAATATTAAGACTATTATTATATTTCCTTATACCCTATTATGTGGATATTATAAATGTAATTATTGCTAAAATTTAAAAAAATTTAATTCAAAATTTAATTTAATTCAGAAACTTACAAAATTAAAAAATATAGAAAATATAGAAAAAAGCTATAATTTCCCAATCCTAAGATCATCATTTAGATTTTGCTATATATACTTGAATTTTCCCCAAATATGCATATTTACTGCATAATTGTGAACATACACATCCCTGTACACATGCACATTTGAAAACAATGGGGACATAATTTACATGCTGTTTTGTGATCTATTCTTTAAATATATAATATTCATATCCATTGAATAAGTATGCCAGAAATTATTTAATTTATTTTAAAAATACTATATTATTTAACATTTTTCATTGCAGTGAACATCCATACACATCTTTTATACTTGTATAACAATTCCTCATGTTTGATATTTGTTCACATGTAGCTCTGACTGCCCAGTTCCTAATCACAAAGCTAAATGACTCGGTTGTTATCAAACTTATTTCTTCCAAGTACTCAAGTACTAAAATGACAAATCATGGGGGTGGCTATTAGCCTGAAGACACTTCTGTTCTATTATTTAAAGTCTGTTTCTTTTTTAATGTCTGAGATTTCTATGTGGAAAAATAATGAACT